>CM059199.1:26451323-26746323 GCA_030323885.1 Branchipolynoe longqiensis
AGAGAGGGAGCAGGAGCTGGTAAGTAGTGATGCACACAGAGCGGGAGCAGGAGGTGCTAAGTAGTGATGCACACAGAGAGGGAGCAGGAGCTGGTAAGTAGTGATGCACACAGAGAGGGGGCAGGAGCTGGTAAGTAGTGATGCACACAGAGAGGGAGCAGGACCTGGTAAGCAGTGATGCACACAGAGAGGGAGCAGGAGCTGGTAAGGAGTGATGCACACAAAGAGGGAGCAGGAGCTGGGACATAGTGATGCACACAGAGAGGGAGCAGGAGCTGGTAAGTAGTGATGCACACAGAGAGGGAGCAGGAGCTGGTAAGTAGTGATGCACACAGAGAGGTAGCAGGAGCTGGTAAGTAGTGATGCACACAGAGAGGGAGCAGGAGCTGGTAAGCAGTGATGCACACAGAGAGGGAGCAGGAGCTGGTAAGCAGTGATGCACACAGAGAGGGAGCAGGAGCTGGTAAGTAGTGATGCACCCAGAGAGGGAGCAGGAGGTGGTAAGTAGTGATGCACACAGAGAGGGTGCAGGAGCTGGTAAGTAGTGATGCACACAGAGAGGTAGCAGGAGCTGGTAAGTAGTGATGCACACAGAGAGGGAGCAGGAGCTGGTAAGTAGTGATGCACACAGAGAGGGAGCAGGAGCTGGTAAGTAGTGATGCACACAGAGAGGTAGCAGGAGCTGGTAAGTAGTGATGCACACAGAGAGGGAGCAGGAGCTGGTAAGTAGTGATGCACACAGAGAGGGAGCAGGAGCTGGTAAGTATGATGCCACAGAGAGGGAGCAGGAGCTGGTAAGTAGTGATGCACACAGAGAGGGAGCAGGAGGTGTAAGTAGTGATGCACACAGAGAGGGAGCAGGAGCTGGTAAGTAGTGATGCACACAGAGAGGGGGCAGGAGCTGGTAAGTAGTGATGCACACAGAGAGGGAGCAGGAGCTGGTAAGAAGTGATGCACACAGAGAGGGAGCAGGAGCTGGTAAGTAGTGATGCACACAGAGAGGGAGCAGGAGCTGGTAAGTAGTGATGCACAGAGAGGGAGCAGGAGCTGGTAAGTAGTGATGCACACAGAGAGGGAGCAGGAGCTGGTAAGTAGTGATGCACACAGAGAGGGAGCAGGAGCTGGTAAGTAGTGATGCACACAGAGAGGGAGCAGGAGCTGGTAAGTAGTGATGCACACAGAGAGGGAGCAGGAGATGGTAAGTAGTGATGCACACAGAGAGGGAGCAGGAGCTGGTAAGTAGTGATGCACACAGAGAGGGAGCAGGAGCTGGTAAGTAGTGATGCACACAGAGAGGGAGCAGGAGCTGGTAAGTAGTGATGCACACAGAGAGGGTGCAGGAGCTGGTAAGTAGTGATGCACACAGAGAGGGAGCAGGAGCTGGTAAGTAGTGATGCACACAGAGAGGGTGCAGGAGCTGGTAAGTAGTGATGCACACAGAGAGGGAGCAGGAGCTGGTAAGTAGTGATGCACACAGAGAGGGAGCAGGAGCTGGTAAGGAGTGATGCACACAGAGAGGGAGCAGGAGCTGCTAAGTAGTGATGCACACAGAGAGGGAGCAGGAGCTGGTAAGTAGTGATGCACACAGAGAGGGAGCAGGAGCTGGTAAGTAGTGATGCACACAGAGAGGGAGCAGGAGCTGGTAAGTAGTGATGCACACAGAGAGGGAGCAGGAGCTGGTAAGTAGTGATGCACACAGAGAGGGAGCAGGAGCTGGTAAGTAGTGATGCACACAGAGAGGGAGCAGGAGCTGGTAAGTAGTGATGCACACAGAGAGGGAGCAGGAGCTGGTAAGTAGTGATGCACACAGAGAGGGAGCAGGAGCTGGTAAGTAGTGATGCACACAGCGAGGGAGCAGGAGATGGTAAGTAGTGATGCACACAGAGAGGGAGCAGGAGCTGGTAAGCAGTGATGCACACAGAGAGGGAGCAGGAGCTGATAAGTAGTGATGCACACAGAGAGGGTGCAGGAGCTGGTAAGTAGTGATGCACCCAGAGAGGGAGCAGGAGCTGATAAGTAGTGATGCACACATAGAGGGTGCAGGAGCTGGTAAGTAGTGATGCACACAGAGAGGGAACAGGAGCTGGTAAGTAGTGATGCACACAGAGAGGGAGCAGGAGCTGGTAAGGAGTGATGCACACAGATAGGGAGCAGGAGCTGCTAAGTAGTGATGCACACAGAGAGGGAGCAGGAGATGGTAAGTAGTGATGCACACAGAGAGGGAGCAGGAGCTGGTAAGTAGTGATGCACACAGAGAGGGAGCAGGAGCTGGTTAGTAGTGATGCACACAGAGAGGGAGCAGGAGCTGATAAGTAGTGATGCACACAGAGAGGGTGCAGGAGCTGGTAAGTAGTGATGCACACAGAGAGGGAGCAGGAGCTGGTAAGTAGTGATGCACACAGAGAGGGAGCAGGAGCTGGTAAGTAGTGATGCACACAGAGAGGGAGCAGGAGCTGGTAAGTAGTGATGCACACAGAGAGGGAGCAGGAGCTGGTAAGTAGTGATGCACACAGAGAGGGAGCAGGAGCTGGTAAGTAGTGATGCACACAGAGAGGGGGCAGGAGCTGGTAAGTAGTGATGCACACAGAGAGGGAGCAGGAGTGGTAAGTAGTGATGCACACAGAGAGGGCAGTGAATGTTGGGGAGGGAGCAGGAGCTGGTAAGTAGTGATGCACACAGAGAGGGAGCAGGAGCTGGTAAGTAGTGATGCACACAGAGAGGGAGCAGGAGCTGGTAAGTAGTGATGCACACAGAGAGGGAGCAGGAGCTGGTAAGTAGTGATGCACACAGAGAGGGAGCAGGAGCTGGTAAGTAGTGATGCACACAGAGAGGGAGCAGGAGCTGGTAAGTAGTGATGCACACAGAGAGGGAGCAGGAGCTGGTAAGTAGTGATGCACACAGAGAGGGAGCAGGAGCTGGTAAGTAGTGATGCACACAGAGAGGGAGCAGGAGCTGGTAAGTAGTGATCACACAGAGAGGGCAGGAGTGGTAAGTAGTGATGCACACAGAGAGGGAGCAGGAGCTGGTAAGTAGTGATGCACACAAGAGGGAGCAGGAGCTGGTAAGTAGTGATGCACACAGAGAGGGAGCAGGAGCTGGTAAGTAGTGATGCACACAGATAGGGAGCAGGAGCTGGTAAGTAGTGATGCACACAGAGAGGGAGCAGGAGCTGGCAAGTAGTGATGCACACAGAGAGGGAGCAGGAGCTGGTAATGAGTGATGCACACAGAGAGGGAGCAGGAGCTGGTAATGAGTGATGCACACAGAGAGAGAATAGGAGCTGGTAAGTAGTGATGCACACAAAGAGGGAGCAGGAGCTGGTAAGTAGTGATGCACACAGAGAGGGAGCAGGAGCTGGTAAGTAGTGATGCACACAGAGAGGGAGCAGGAGCTGGTAAGGAGTGATGCACACAAAGAGGGAGCAGGAGCTGGAGTTGGGGTAAAGGTCGGTGTTGGGCGGGGCATTGGCTGTTGGAGTTTTACATCATGGCAACATCTAAGGTCATATCAGGATGGGTTCCGACTTGTGACAGTGCGCACTAATGGCGACTTTATAGTGCTACCCCACTGGGAGACCAGGCCACCAGCACCATGACCTAATATCCCACTCAGTCAGATTATCCTGACCCTGAGCCAACCCGTCCTTGCATTATCCTAATTAGTCCGAGTGGCTGACTAGGAAGTGACAAACATCAATTTTTTAGTCATTGGTCTGACCCAACTAGGTTTCGAAACCGTTTCGGAACAATGATCTGAACAATTATTAGTTTGTTATATTAGGCTCTTTGGACCGATTTTCGGGAATTCCCTGGCAAGCTGACATCTAAAAATAGTGGATATATCAGGAGTTGATCCAAATAAATATTCATCTCCTTTAACTGGAGGGCTTTGACTCCAATATAAAAACATGAGCGATTCGATGGGACTATTTATGTTGTGCATGATGGAAAACATCATTAGCTTTTTCTAAGTATTACAATAAGATCATTGAAAAGAATGATTCCATTGCTAAGAAATGACTGAGAAAGTAAGTAAACGTTTTAATCTAAATTGACATTCATTTAAAATGATAAATTGAACTGAAAATATCAATAATGGATTATGGGCAGCCAAGAAGCTCGGGAACAAGGTAAGATATATTATTTGTTTACTTGTTTGTCTAACGATCCCTCAGCATATAAAGTAAATATTGGCTATTGGAGTTCGATCAAATAGATTAATGCGATACTTGTTGTTTTAGCATAGTGCATGGCCCATTGAGCCTCACCAAGAGAGTCGGGTATATCGCCACAACCCAAACCATGGAATGAGCATGAGAGTCACACAGTTCTCTGTACTAATGAGTGTGCTATAGGTAACACGGTAAAGGTTGTTCCACCAGAAGTGCTTCATCTCCCTCAGCTATGGATAGCCGAGTCCACGATACAACAACAAACATGCTTCAACTCTGCTAGGTAAGTACCGCATAATTATAATATATATATAATATATATAATACATATAATATATATAATATATATAATATACAATACATATTAATATATATAATATATATAATATATATAATATATATAATATATATAATATACATAATATATATAATATATATTATATATATTATATATATAATATATAATATATATTATAAATATATATACAATATCATATATAATATTATATATAATATTATATGTAATATTATATATCATATATATCATATATATTATAATATTTATAATATATATATCATATATATCATATATATCATATATATCATATATATCATATATATCATATATATCATATATATCATATACAGTAAAACCTCCCTAACCGACCACCTCCACAGATCGACCACTCCCATATATCAATCACTTTATTTGGGTCCCAACACTACCATTGTAACCATATTCTTACTCCCTAAACCGACCACCTCCCTAAATGGACCGCTTAAAGTCGGTCCCAAGGTCGGTCGATATAGAGAGGTGTTACTGTATATCATAATACACATAATGTATATGCGGTCTGGAAACCCTTCACTCTCCACAGCTCATACTTTACTCCCACCACCCTCCACCACGCCCAACTCCGCAAAGACAACTTTTCCTAGAGAAGCCACTCAAAGCTTCCCAGTGCCGTCGAGGAGCGCTTGACCCACATCGCCAGCAATATGATTGGCCACCGGACAGGGTCTCGTCCCTCGTGGTCTGAACTCTCGCGATACGAGATCAAACACACTCCGGAAAGGCGGACACGGAAAGCGACTTTGGCAGAGAGGTCTTGGTTTTGTCTCAGTGGGCGAGGAGCATGCTAATGACAGCTGATATAGTCGGACCGAATGTTGCTGGACCACGTGACCGGGGTGCACGGGGGCGCCCTCTGTCAGGAAGCGCAGGTGGTTCGATTGCTCCCCCCTTCCCACCCACCTCCCTTCCACTTTTTATCCACGGGAGATTTGACCAATGGGTGGAGGTCGGCTTGGGGAGGGGGGTCGCATGCATATGGACTGTTTGGGGAGGTGTAAAAGGGGTTGGGGGTAATGAGGGGTGAAAGTAAAGACCCTGTCACACTACGACGTAACGATGTCAATGTAGGGAGAACATGAAGAACGTTGAACTTCTTGGCATAGTATGCAAATTTGGGCACAAGTTGAACGTGGATGCAGCGTAGTGGACGAGAGCGTAACGTCGGTAAAGCATAGTGATACCGTCATTCAACATGAGAGGACAACGTCATTACGCTCACGGAACGTTATGAACGTTATTCCATCGCCAGAAAAACATTACGTGACGTTACATACGTCATGAGATGGTGGCGAAATGTTGAACGTACATTGAATGTACGTTCTCCTAACGTTCTCCTGACATTCTCCTGACGTTTCCCATTACGCCGTGTGGGCATTTCCACCCGGTTTAATGTGGGTCAACGTAGTGGAACGTAGTTGAACGTAGTGAGCAGCGTTTGACTAACCTCTGTTTAATGTCATTGACGTTCGCTGAACGTGAACAGAACATACGGCGAACGTAAACCCTTACGTTCGAGCTACGTCGAAAGTTTTGAACATGTCCAAAACCTCGACGTAACTCGACGTAACATGACATAATGTGACGTAGCTCGACATCAGTCTAACATCATTCTGACATCATCATAACGTAATCCAACGTCTGTCAACGTAATGACGAAAAATCACCACGTCAGGCTTACGTTGGCTCGTTACGTCATAGTGTGACAGGGGTATTAGGAGTTCGAGATGAGGGGAGAAGGGGGTAAATGGAGAAGGGGGTAAAAAGGACGGGGGAGGCTAAGAAGTGGGGTAAGGGGGGTGGGAAAGTCTCTACCACAAACTACTAACAATAACACAGCTAATCCTAGTAAGTGAGCCGTGTGCAAAGCTCACCAGCACAGCCATTGCACCACGCCCCCAAATAGGGTCAAAGATAGTTAGGTTGGGTGAATAAGAAGCGACACTGAATGCGGCTGCAGGAATGCTTGATTTGCAGATGGTATAACTCCTAAGAGACATACATATTTACAGACCGCCTACTCCGACTGGAAAGGTGGCGTGTGTATTTTTATCTTGGTAGTCATGTGCTTATTGGGGTTCTACGTCCTGGTAATATCAAATCATGACGTGTATCGACTTGTTCCATTGTGCACAAATGACAACACTATAGTGCTGCCTCACTGAGACCTTTACACCGGCACCATGACCCGATATTCCACTTATTCACAGTGTCCTGATACTGAGGCAACCAGTTCTTGCCTTATCCTAGTAATGCAGAGTGCCGGGAAATGAAGCAGCGAGTATCAATTTTCTAAGTCACTAGTTTGACTCAGCATGGATCGAAGCCATGACCTCTCGCATCGTCTTTGGCTGTTGGGTTTTACGCCCTAGTAACAGCTAATGTCATATCAGGATGGGTATCGATGTGTGACAGTGCACACTTATGACAACTTTATAGTGCTGCCCCACTGAAACATCATTACACTGGAACCATGACCAACCCATCATCATCATCATGCTGTCGGTCGCGATGCGACAAAGACTGCTTTCATTACTTGACTGCCCTCTTGTGCGGTTGTACATTTCATGAAAGCTGCCTGCAAAAGTGTTGAAGTGCTGCTGGCTTTTGCAAGTTACCAGTGGCACTCTCTCGGGGAGCAAATAGAGGTTTCATACCGGCAAGAACATGTCAAGACAGGCGCAAAGCTATTTGTCCCTGCAGTGGCTGGTCGGGAGATCCATACATCAACCGCCCTTAATGCTGCCACAGTGACATGGTTTTCTGTTTCGGGTTTGCTCCCTTAGCCTTCGGTTCTGTCAAGAACATGTACCACAAGGCAGTGGTTTACAACTCTGCAAGGCAGGGACGTCAAACTCCCTGAGGTTTTGCTATACCTGCAATACCTGCATACCACACAGTCACATTATCCTGATACTGACCAAGCAGGTTTTTCCCTATCTTTGTCATTCCGAACGCCAGGCTATGCAGCAACAAGCCTAGTTATTGTTTTGATTCGGCCAAGGATTGAACCCATGAGCTAATCCAGAAAGCCCAGAACTTTTACCGATTCGAAAGAGTAGAATATAATAGTACATTATCTTAAAGCTGCATAGTCCGATGAAGCATCAAATTTTCAAAACCAAGACAAGTATCCAGATTTGATTCTACATATCTAACTTAGATATTGATACTTTTATTAAGCATTTGTTGCCACATAGAGGGAAATACTGTGCCAATTTAATAGAACATGTTGCTGCAGAAGCCTAAACTAAAATTTACATGTTTACCCTTCAAATATCTCAACGGTTTGCCTTTTATAATTAAAGTTACTTCAAATTAAAGTAACGTAGATTGTAACAATGACTTCGATATATTTATCTCAGAAAAATGAGGGGGAAAAAACCTGTAAACCATCGTAGGCTACTATGCAACTTTAACTAAAATTATCATATCACCAACTTGATCACATTCAACTATATGATATGGTAAGCTCTCGGAGCATCATCCAATGGAAAATGGTACTGTGACAATCTCATAACTAACTGCCTCCTTTAAACACCCGGGGCCATATGCAGGAGTCGGTGGTAATCGGTGGTAGCGAGCCAAAACGGTGGTAAGCGGAAATTTCCCGGTTAGCGGCGAAAAATGGTATGCACGAAGCGGTGATAGGCCTAACACCAAAACCTTAACCGGTGTTACCTTACCCCTGATAGATAGGAGGTATAGCGAGTGCATTAGGCCCAAATCTATTCAATGTGACCATATTTAACAGAATTACATACGCAATAAGTGAAATTTTATCAATTTAACCCTAAATTCGAAGCGTTATTAAGGCTACCGCCGCATTGGCGGCGATATTAATAGTTATATTTTCGAATCGACGAACGTACAGTAAACAAACCGCTGCTGCAGCCAGTATGGAAAGCGACGTCGATGCGGCGGCTGTGGCGATTTGTTTACTTTACGTTCGTCGATTCGAAAATATAAATATTAATATCGCCGCCGTTATGGCGGCAGCGTTAATATTGCTTCGAATTTAGGGTTAATTTCATGAAATTTCACTTATTGCGTATCTAATTCTGTTAAATATGATAGTGCATTTAATATATTAAGCCTAATATATGGCTCCAGACGCAGAGGGATTTCCCAAATCTATAAATAAATTCACGTTTAGCTATAATGAAAGTGTTACGCGCTCCTGCATATGACTTGACACAGTTCCCGACGTCGGCGATAGCTACCCGGTAATAGGCTGTAACACCAAAACCCGCTACCACCGACTCCTGCATACAGGCCCAGAGCTTTAAGGCCATTTAAAACAACATTGCAATGAGTATTATTTCAGGTACTTTCCTCGCGTTACATGAGTCCCAGTTTTCAGTTTCTGTAACCAGCTTCGCATGAATAAGGTCTACGTCATTAGTGAACTTGAAAGCATGATGGAGCGAAGGTCTGCTTCTTCTCTCATAACCATTGATGATTGATGACTGACGCAGAATAACTCAGTCGCTGCTCCTATTGGCTGAAATTCATTCAGCCAATAGGAGCATGGGATGGATTAGCCGCGTACTGCCGGAGTAGTAGGGTGGTGCCTCCCAGACCAGAAAGATAGCACCTACCTACATGGGCAGTATGCTAATATCCCACCAGGCTTCAGTCGGGAACTGGGTCCTCGCGTGTAATGTGGCCGTACTAGTCCACTTTCCTGTTCGCATTTATGCTTTAGATGATGGAAAATGCTTATCAAACGTTAGTTGTGGCTTATATTGTTATCCCTCTACTTAGCACATACTGATTGATTGATTGATTAAAGTGAAGTTTGGTTGATAGACGAGCTTATATCGATGAGTTTATCTTTACTGCCTGGACCGTTAATGTTGTCGGGACTTAAGGGCGCATTCCTTACACGCGTTATGCAGTATGCGAATGCGAATGCGAATGCGAATGCGACAAAAAATCAAAACGCCTTGAAACCTATGAGCTACATTCCTCACACGCAGTATGCGAATGCGAATGCGAATGCGAATGCGAAAGCGTTTTTCTGATCGGTCCATGAAGCGATCGGTGCAGCATCCGGTATGCGTCAAGCTGGGTGCGAATAGAAACCTGAGTCTGATCTGTCCATTAGTTTAACACCATGAGAGGCGACTGAGCATTATGGAACGGTCTCACACAGGGGTGAGGAGGGGAAACACATGGTGAGCTGGGCACCCGGAAGACATAAGGTTAGGGGAAAGCTATAAATGCTACCATATGCACAGAAATATGAATACTTATCTATAATTTGGTTATAATAAAGGTAGGAACCCCCATGTGACGTACAAAAAGTTACATAGATATACATGCAATATTTGGTCATATACAGAGCAGTATGGAGAATAATTGTTTATTTTTATTTTTTAAATATAGCCAGTCGTGTGCCGCATACCGCATACCGCGTGTAAGGAATCATGCCATTTGCATATCGCATGCCGCATGCCGCATACCGCATACCGCGTGTAAGGAATGCCCGCTTTAAACCTTCAGTAATTCACCTTTAAAATGATGTCCCCACCAAGATCAGAATGTCCTTAATAGCATACATATCGGTCTAGATGTATTTTTATTAAAATGAACAATAAACATCAAACACGGTACTACCAGCCTGAAATTTACAATCCCCCAACCATAGTTTATCCCATCATCACTAACAACCCAGCCGACATTGTGACCAGCTAGTGACGTCATGTTGATTTCGTTTCTACACCAGCTCCTGCATCGGGACGATATCGGATGTGGAATATCGTTCTGAGGTAATTTTTACCATCGCAAATAGGTTGTTTTAGCATTGGAATGATGGATGGTTGGTTGTTGGAATGTTATGTCCTGGCAACAGCTAAGGTCATATCCGGATGGGTACCGACTTGTGACAGTGTGCACTCATGGCAACTTTATAGTCCTGCCCCACTGGGAAAGCAGGCTGCCAGCACCATGATCCGATATCCACTGTCACAGTATCCTGACACTGAGCTAACCAGTACTTGCCCTATCGTATTAATGCAGAGCGCCAGGCTAGGAAACAACAAGTATCAATTTTAAAGTCATGTCATTGGTTTGACTCGACCGTGAACCGTACTCCTGACCTCCCGCATGCGAGGCCCACGCTCTATCGATTCGGCCAACGCGCCCGGTTCATGTCAGATACCGATATATATATGTGATCTCTATATTATGTCAGATATTATTACGTCAATTCTATACATAGAATTAATCGAATTGGTTATGCATATTAATTTATTATTGATGTATTTGTGCATCTGCAACTAAAAGAAATTTATTTTAAATAGTTTGTTTAACAACGGTTAGTAGACCTGGATTCGAACCAGGTACCTTCAGAACTTCAGTTTAGCACTTCCATCTGAGCTACTGCGGCACTGCAGACTGTATGTGTCTGTCCTCTAAACTGAGCTGTCTCAGACCAAGGTTTGTGCAAGTTGGACTTAGATTATTTTTATATTGTTTTTTGGTTTTTTAGGTGTCTTAAAAAATGCCTAGAATAATTCATGATGGGGAACACCAATTTAAACATTTACTTAAATGTATTTTCAATATCTGAATTCCAGTGTAAATTTCTGATCATATTGCAATATCTAACTGATATCAACCTTCTGATGTAAAGCTTCAGGTCATTTTGCAAAAGCTAATGAATGTTAGACACCAATATAAAATGTCCTATCAAATTGCAACATCCAACTGATGTCAGACTTCTGATGTAAAATGTCTGATCATATTTCAACATCTAACTGATGTCAGACTTCTGATGTAAAATATCTGAACATATTGCAATATCTAACTGATGTCAGACTTCTGATGTAAAATATCTGATAATATTTCAACATCTAACTGATGTCAGACTTCTGATGTAAAATATCTGAACATATTGCAACATCTAACTGATGTCAGACTTCTGATGTAAAATATCTGATCATATTTCAACATCTAACTGATGTCAGACTTCCTATGCAAAGTTTCTGATCATATCGCAACATCTATCCAATGTCAGACTTCTGGTGTAAAATTGCCAATTATATTGCAGTATTTAACAGGCATCAGACTGTTGTTATCCAATGTAGCTGATGCATTCTGAGCTCGGGGTGATGCCACTGTGTAGACTGGGAACCCACTTACTCAAACTACTTCACATATGCAAAAACACACCCATTCTATTATAAGCAGAACCAGGCACCTCACCATGATCTAACAGAATAAATATACCATTCTACTAACACTACATCTCACAACCTTATTCCCAATAACGTGTTGCATAAGCAATTCACATTGCAGGTATGAAAACCAGACGGGATGGCTGAATGAGTTAGAGCGTCCGTCTCCCATGTTGGTAGACTATGGTGTCGTAGGTTCGAACCCTGGTCAAGTCAAAACAATGACTTAAAAATTGATACTTGTTGCTTCCTAGCCAGACGCTTGGCATTATTAGGATAGACAAGGAGCAGTGGAATGAGGAAGACCAATTGTCCATGATTGAAATTTCCCCTGCTTAAACAACTAATGTACCCACACACAAAAATGGAAATCTGGGAAGAGGAACTTCATAACTGAATGATCTATTTACTATACATTCTTACACAGAGATTCTATACACAGCAATACCACCTCCCACTACCCAACCCAACATGCCCAACCTTACACACATCCCCATAACAGAGTATGTTATTTATACCCCTAAATCATACCCACAAGCCAACTGACGGGTTGTGAGCCTGATCCGTGCTAGCCGTTCATGTGTGGGCCTTCAGACATGCAAAATACTCTCAAGTTCACCTCGAAACAAATTCGTCCTTCCATTGCTAGTAGCAGTGATAAGAAGTGCCCTACAAAATATATATATACATATATATACATATATACATATATACATATATATACATATATATACACACACATATATACATATATATATACATATATATATGCGTGTGTGTGTATTAGCTTGCCTACAAGATTGATTCCACCACCTGCTGCACTAGAAATTAATGTTCTACTCACTCGACAATCACGCCTGACATACAATGTCAAAAAGATTTCTTTGGTGATACTATTTATTAAACATTAAAAGTTTCTTCGGGATGATTCTGTTAAAATACCAAGAGAATTCTTTTTATATTTTATGAATATTTTCTGAATATGAAATATCATAATATTTAACAAATACCATGCAATATATTTGTTCATAATTGTTTTTTAATGGAAAGAATGTAAAGCTTTAAAATGCTTGATATTATCTAATTCAGTGCCTTTAAAGATTTTGTGTTATTTAGAGTCCACCAAAGTAATTTCATTTCTATGTCTTACCTAAAATATTCAATACTTCTGAAGCAATCTTTTCAAATGGCAAGAAGAGGTTTCTTTTATATTAGTGAGAATATTATTTAGAGGTATTTTTCCAAGCCCTATAGTGTCAATACACGTGGTTGAGTAAATAATGATGTCGTCAATAAACTGGCGATCAATCACGAGCAATAATCAATATTCCATAGTGGTCAGTGGGTCTAGTAGCCGGCAGTATGGAAACCCCTCCCTCTCTGTACATAGTCTGGTTCCTGGTCCCGGTTGCTAACGGCTGGGGCCTCCCGCCATTTCGAGCAGGATGATCTGGGACCGCTGTAGATAAAGGATTCACCCTGTACTCGCAGTACATGGGTGAATACCAACCCTATATAAAAACCTGTCGAAAACGCGGGGAAATGAAATGAGAGCCTAATTTCACAATCTAAGAAGCAACATTTATTCTTCGTATATGTGTTCATATTTCCCTGCTACCTTTGAGTTGAAAAATATAATAAAACATCTAGTTTAATAAGATTTAAAAGTGAAATTGATGGCGTTCTCTGGCCGCCATCTTGTCTTTTTGCATTCTCTCCCATTTCACCAAATCTGTGCCGATATATGTAGCCATTTGATCCTGGAACCACAGTTTCTAGTTCCTGTTCCATACTAAAGCTATTTTCGCCCGTATTTACACTACGTTGTCGTTCACCCATGTACTACAAGTACAGGGTAAATCTTTTATCTAGGAGCGCTGTTGCCAAACTCATTACATGTGTGTGGGCTCTGCTGATAACGTCTGTGGAGGTCTGCACTAAAATAAAGTGCTGTCACCTAGTGGGTTGAAGTAACACTAGTTTTAGCATTAAGATACATGTTGTTATCGCATAGTGACTCAGGTTGCCATGGTCGCTAGCTTAGCGAAGATTGTTCCTTCGCTGCTGGAGGCTCGCTGCCTGTCTGACACCAAGCTTACAGCTCAATATGAGACGCAGTGTGCCCCTAGCGTCAACAGACCGAACTGCATGCGAATACCCAATGGTCAGCACTAACGCAATGAGGTCGGGTCACTGACTGGTCACATGCGTCAGCACTAACGACTTCAGACGCACGACTCACCGCGCACACTGCACGACTCCAGTCATGCCTAAATCGATTTGTCAATTTTGAGAGGTGCGATTTCCTTCCTCCAAACAACCCCTGAAGGCCGTGAGTCTTGCCCAAATTCGGATTAATCCCGTTGTGGATGACCCCTAAACGCCCAGCCGCAGGACAGGTACCAACTGGTGATAGTGTGCACATATAGCGGTTTTATAGTGCTGCACCACTGGAAGATTCGGCCGCTGGCAACCATGGCCCGATCTATCGGGCCATGGTTGCCAGCGGCCGAATCTTCCAGTGGTGCAGCACTCAGTCACAGTATCCCGATACCGAGCAATCAAGTCCTTGCAGTGTCCTATAAATGTCAAGTGCCATGGGTAGGTAGCAATACATATCAATTAGGTAAGTCATTAGTTCGACTCGGTCGGGATTCCAACCCCACGACCTCTAAGGCACTCTTCAAGCAGTACCGGTGTGGCGGTTTCAGCGCCCGGTCAGTTTCAGCGGCCTGTCATGGCTTCTGCGCATGCGCGGATTTTCGAACGTTGCGGCGAGCACTGCTATTTGTTTTGTTTACACTCGGCGATTCGACGCTGATCTAGCTGCTACGTTAATATCGCTTGGAATTTAAAGGGAGGAGATATTCGTCGCCGGGAAAACAAACGAACTCAGAATAGTTCAGATGTGTGCCACAGGGGTGGTACATGCTTAGTACTGAACTTTTCCACTTGGTGGTGTGCAGGAGAGTGACCTAGATTGTTGTGCCATTGGCTGGTTGAGTGGAGAGAAGGGAGGGTAATACTGAGGTATTTTCAATCTTCTTTAGAGTAGTGCAATGAGGAAATATATTTGCATAATATAAAATATATGTTAGTACAATTACATTGCATAATTCGATGAGAAACAGATATAGATGAAAAACGTTTTTTTGTTGATGAATGTAAAAAAGGTTCTGCTGTGGATGGGGTTTGAACCCACACCACCAAACAACTTCAGATTACAAGTCCAACACTCTAACCACTAGGCCACAGAGACCACACATAATTAGTAGTCTCACTTCAGGCTATTTGTGTATAGGACGTCACATATAAAAGGTATGTATGTATGTATGTATGTATGTATTATGTATGTATGTATGTATGTATGTATGTATGTATGTATGTATGTATGTGATGTATGTATGTATGTATGTATGGTATGTATGTATGTATGTATGTATGTATGTGTATGTATTATGTATGTATGTATGTATGTATGTATGTATGTATGTATGTATGTATGTATGTATGTATTTATGTATGTATGTATGTGTATGTATGTATGTATGTATTATGTATGTATGTGTATGTATGTATGTATGTATGTATGTATGTATGTGTATGTATGTATATGTATGTATGTGTGTATGTGTGTATGTATGGTATGCGTATTGTGTGCATGTATGTGTGCATGTATGTGTTGCGTGCGTGCGTGCGTGCGTGCATACGCACGCAGGCAGGCAGGCAGGTACGTACGTACGTATGTACGCACACACGCACGCGTGTGTGTGTGTGTGCGTGCTAGCAACATCTAAGGTCATATCAGGACAGGTACCGACTTGTGACAGTGCGCACTCATGGCAACTTTATCGTGCTGCCCCACTGGAATACCAGGCCATCAGCACCATGACCTGATATCCCACTCAGTCACATTATCCTGACACTGAGCCAACCAGTCCTTGTCCTATCCTAATAATGCCAAGCGCCAGACTAGGAAGCAACAAGTATCAATATTAAAGTCATTGGTTTGACTCGACCAGGATTCAAACTCACAACCCCACGATCTACCAACACGGGAGACGGACGCTCTAACTCGAACACATGTGCGTGCGTGCATACATACGTACATACCTACATGCATGCATGCATGCATGCATACATACATATGTATGTACGTATGTACGTACACAGGCGCGCGCGCACACATACATACATACATACATACCTTTTATATGTGACGTCCTATACACAAATAGCCTGAAGTGAGACTACTAATTATGTGTGGTCTCTGTGGCCTAGTGGTTAGAGTGTTGGACTTGTAATCTGAAGTTGTTTGGTGATGTGGGTTCAAACCCCATCCACAGCAGAACCTTTTTTACATTCATCAACAAAAAAATGTTTTTCATCTATATCTGTTTCTCATTGAATTATGCAATGTAATTGTACTAACATATATTTTACATTACACAAATATATTTCCTGATTGAACTACTCTAAAGAAGATTGAAAATACCCCAGTTTTACTCTCCCTTATCTCCACTCACCCAGCCATTTTTAAAACAACAGCTGCCAGCTATTCCCAGCCTCAGAACTGACCCACTTCTGGTGGTGAAGTGGGTCCCCTACTCTCCCCACACATACTTGGTTCATTTAAACATAAAAACTAAACAAAGTTGTGCTTGGAGAGCATTTGTCGGAGTACGCGCAGTGTCCCAGCGAGCTATAGCTGGTCCCTTTAAGGTTAATTTAATTAAATTTCATTATTTGAGTATGTAATTCTGTTAAATATGATCGCATTCAATAGATTTCGGCCTAATTCAATAGATTTGGCCTAATCGCGTTCCTAAACACTGCAAGGCACCAGCGATAGTTACAGTCTGAGCTTGTAGCCCCAACCAACCACGGGGTTTGTTGTTTTTTTTGCATATGTCTTAAAATCTGCGCATGCGCAGAAGCCACAACAGGCCGCTGAAACTGACCGGGCGCTGAAACCGCCACACCGGTTCGACCATCCCGTCCGGTCAGTACAGTACTGTGCCCAGCATTAGTCTTAGTCATGTGTAGTTTAACCAAGTATAGGTCGTGAATATGTGAATATGTCCGTTGTAAGTCGCTATTTGGGGTAGTGAAGGGGGGGGGGGGGGGGGGGGGGGGGGGGGGGGGGGGGGGCGGGGGGGGGGTAGTATAGTGGGGGGGGGGTTAGAAATTTTAGATGGTTGGTTTTTAGAGGGTAGAGGTTAGATGGGGGGGGGGGGGGTGGTTTTTAGATTTTTTTTAGATAGAGTGGTAGAGTCTATATAATACTGACCTGGTAACCAGCACCATCACGTTTGATCATCTCAAATTGCTGTTAACGATTTAGTAAGAAGAACTGACTTCTCTATTGCGGTGTAGTTATTTGATCTAGGAGTGGAAATATAACTGGTATATAATAATTATGTCGAGCGAGTGATATTAAATTAGGTTGTTTGTATTACCATATAAATTAATTATAATTACACCGCACTTCAAAAATAGCCATGGCTACGAAATAAACATATGATTCTTATTATGGATTCACTGTTTACTATAGATTAAACATTTCTGATATTCACCACAGGGGGGAATGCAAATGTTATATTACTGATCGGTGTACGTGACCAGGTGCATGTATGTATATATATATATATTTATATATATATAGCGCGTATACAGACCCTCTGTATACGGATGTAAGTCAGAAGGACTCCGGCTATACTACTTCTCTGCTAATTACCACGATTGTGGTTCCCGGGTTCGAAGCCAATTAACGTAGACTGGTTAAATGTTTCTAGTGCAGGTAATAGCTATATAGTCACTGCTTATGATAAACATACTAGAGGTTCAGATGAGTGCACTTTTGTGGTGGGTTATAGCTGTTTTCAAGGTTGTTGTGGTTGTACGCATAAAATTGCTGGTGTTGCGGCTCAGATAAAGCCTTGTCGGGTGTTTGTGGAATCCTTTTTCCATGGAGACACTGACCCTGACTGGGAGTTTATCCTCCATGGAGCCATTTTCGGTTTTAAAATTATTAATGAACAATTCCATAATTCTTATTCTTGCACGTATACAAGCAAAAATGATAATACTCATAATTTATTTATAAAATCTAAATTGCAAGCTGAAGTTGCCAAGGGCTATATTTCGCCCTCTGATGTTATGCCTACTTGCTCCCATAACATGTTTTGTGTACCTAAACCTGCAAGTTCTGGCTTCAGAGTTATAATAGACTGTAGTAAGCCATATGGTAAATCGGTTAATAATTTTGTTTCCAAGACATGTTGTAAATTCCGATACAAAAGTGTAGACACTTTATTGGACATGTTAGTGCATGGCGATTACATATCTGTAATCGACATACAGGATGCTTATCGTGCCGTCAGCATTCACCCATCAGACTGGTGTAGGCAGGGTTTAATATGGGAAATTGATGGCAAGAATAAATATTTCTATGGGGCTTTCTTCCAGTCCATACATTTTCACTAAATTGACTAAACTGATTATGTCTATCGGTGTGCAGTTAGGCATGGTAATAGTCGAATTGTAAATTATTTAGATGATTTTGCGGTATTAGGTAATACTTACAAGAACTGTGTTGAAAATCAGTTAGAATTAATTTCTATATTAAGGAGATTAGGCTTTTATATACATTTTTCAAAAATGATTAGTCCTTCCACCAATGCCAGATTTCTTGGCATCATAATAGATAGTGTATCTATGAAAGTGAAGCTACCAGCTGATAAATTAGAAAAACTGAAGATACATCTTGGTGAGTTTGTTGGTAGGAGAAAAGCTACTCGGAAGGAGCTTGAGCGTTTGGGAGGTCGGTTATCACACTGTTCGGTAGTCGTTAGGGGAGGTCGGTCGTTTTCTGCCCGAATTCATGCAGCTGTTCTCGCTTTAAAACTCCCTTATCATAGATATAGAATAAATAGTGCCTTTCGGGAAGAAATACAGTGGTGGTTGAACTACGTAGATCAGTTTAATGGTGAGCAAAAAATGTTGGTGAACAAAAATTATAGTCTATCAGTGTATACGGATGCGTCTCAGCAAGGCTATGGAGCGCTGCATGGGTCAGATTGGTGTGTAGGGTTTTTCGATGATGCCCGGCCTGTTCAAAAATTGGTTCACCATAGAGTCATGGCTCCTAAGGAGGTGGCTCAAGCGCACATAAACATACTATCGCAGTGTGCCGTAGTGGCAGCCGTAGACCATTGGTGTATGTACTGGAAAGACCGTAATATTGTATTTATAACTGATAATAATACTGTTCGGTCGGCATTGGTGAAGGGTATTGCAAAGAATCAAATCATAATGAACTACATAAAACGGATTTTTTGGGTATCTGTGCATTATAATTTTAATATATCAGCAGTTCATATAAAAACTGATTACAATGTAGTTTGTGATAGTATCAGTAGGTGGGATAGCCCGAGTCAATTGGAAAGAGTAGCAGATGTTGATGAATTAAAAGTTCTGTGTTGTTCGCATCTTTTTTCATTAATTGACTGAGACATCGCTGCGGATGGAGGCTGGGACAATATCAATGCAGTATTACGCACCTAATAGTCATGCTACGCGTTCTATGCAGATAAGGAAGTATTTTACTTTCATCGACCAATTCCGAGGGCTGTTGGCTCCTGTCCCTTGCCCCTCCAGTCAAGTAGCTATATATATAGCTTGGCTGTCTCATAGCTTAAAATATAGTTCTATTACAAATTACTTATCTGCTTTAAATTTTTTCTTGCGATCCGAGGATTCGGATCCCATAGACTATAAGAACCACACAGTAAAGACTACGTTGGGAGGTGTCAAGCGCATTCTCGGTTGTGAAGTGAAAACTGCTAAGCCTATATTACCTTCGAATTTATTAATTATGTTTGAATTTTTGTCTGACTCTGAGGGACATATTGCTACTAAAGCTGCGATCTTAACTGGCTTTAGAGGGCTGCTGCGTAAGTGTCAGTTGACGCATTCCGATTCGACCCTCAGAAAGTCAGATTTTCAATTTTTCCTTTGGGGGATGATTGTTTCGGTCAGAAAATCAAAAACTATTCAATTTAGTGAGCCTGAACTACTTATTCCAATTTCTACTTTGAAGAATAAGGCCCTGTGTGCTGTCCATTGGACAAGATTGCATTTTAGTCAGGTGCCCCTGTCGCGCAACACGTCAGCTTTTCAGGTTCCTTCTCCTTTAGGTGGCTATAAACCATTGTCTTATGCGGTACTTCAATCGACAATAAAATATGTGTGTGTGTCGGCAGGGCTCGACCCTGTCGATTACTCTTGTCACTCGCTCAGGAGGGGTGGTTGCACCTTTTTGCATATGCAAGGTGCAACTATAGAAGAGATTAAGGCTCGTGGTGATTGGAAGTCCGATTGTGTTTATTGTTACATTACCTTGCCTATCTCTGACCGTATACTCAATGACATGCGGGTAGCAGCTTCTATTGATCTATGTTATAGTTGAATATATGTTGTTTTGTTTTTTGGGGGGTTTTTTCTTCTCTCTCTTCTCTCTTCTTTCTTGGCTGGGTCGGGCTTCGGCCCTTGGCAGTGGCCCTGCCAGATGTCATTTGATGTGATGATTCCAATATGCCTGGTGTACCATATTGTATTGCATTGATTATTGACTAAATACTATTGATGATGATTGTTCGTCCAAGACCATGTTATGCTATTGTCATACATAACCAAGATTATTGAGAATAAATGATGTCACCCTTATGTATAACATTACATCCGACTTCCAGCCTCTCCTTTGTTACAGCGCGTATACAGACCCTCTGTATACGGATTTAAGTCAGAAGGACTCCGGCTATACTACTTCTCTGCTAATTACCACGATTGTGGTTCCCGGGTTCGAAGCCAGGGGAGCGGGCGGCGCTGCGTCTGCATACGCCCCCCCCCCCCCGCCGGCCCAAGGTGCGCTGGACTGGTCACTTGCCTGCCAGCTGCACCCCAAGCAACACCTGTGGGGTGTTTTTTTCTTACGGTAGGGCAGTGGCCCAGCCAGATGTCATTTGATGTGATGATTCCAATATGCCTGGTGTACCATATTGTATTGCATTGATTATTGACTAAATACTATTGATGATGATTGTTCGTCCGAGACCATGTTATGCTATTGTCATACATAACCAAGATTATTGAGAATAAATGATGTCGCCCTTATGTATAACATTACATCCGACTTCCAGCCTCTCCTTCGTTACATATATATATATATATATATATATATATATATATATTGTATATATATATATATATACATATATATGTGTGTGTGTATAGGTTGGTGGTGCCTGAGTGGGATGTAAATATACATAGTGGTGCTGGCAGGTTTGGATGTGAGTGCACTCAGGGCCTACCCCCTCTGCTGGGATAGGTATCACCACACTCAAAGGTCAAGGTGGGAGGTGGCCATGGGGTCATACAGCTTGTGGTGGTGGGCAGACCACTGGTATCCATGGAAACCAGGAATGCTGGATCCCTATTGGTAGGGCCATGAATGCTTGTTTCCCATTGGGGGAAAGGGGTGGGGTGATACTCTACAATGAACCCATGTAACCATATAAATAATAATGGACTCTCTCTTTTTCTTTATACTTTATACTCTTCCTTTCTCTTTGTCTGTATTCATTTTACCCTAGCCTGTCTACACAGCCACAGATTTGAGCATTGGACTTTACACATGGCTACGAAATAAACATATGATTCTTATTATGGCTTCACCGTTTACTATAGATTAACCTGGGCCTCTGAGCTTTGTTTTCACAGATGTCACTAATATACCCCTTTAAAAGGCCAGACACAGAGGTGCAAGAGTTCTCTGTTATTATCACTTAGTTTCAAAGTTGTTAACCATAACAATGGCGTTGTGGAAATGAGCATGGAACATGCCAACTTTGAAAACTGCATACACAAATCAGATAAGTTTTCACCAACAATGCAATATATCTGGACGTGTTGTGAATAATTATGTTAATACATCATTTTGGCAGCAGGATTACGTTTATATTTTTATTTTGTTATGAATTTATGAATTTATTTACCCTGCTAATAATGGATAAGTATGTTAATACTTGTTTTCCCCGCTGGGCATCACTAATTCAATTTTATTAAAATCTGTTGAATTTTGTCTTAGTAATAAATTAGGTTTTCTTGCTTCTTGTTTATGGCTTGTAACTGTTTGTAGGTTGAAAATAGTCCAAAATCCAGCATTTACTATACTTTGTGTTCATCCATTTAAACATCATTTGTTTTTTATATTGATATTATATTTATATTTATAGCATTTAATTTAAACCTATCCATTGATTTGCGCATATAAACAATTGTCGCAAATATTGGTATTGCAGGGTTCCATTTAAAAAGTGACTATATAATGTTTAAAATAATATTGTTGAACCCTGAATTGGTCTAAAATCGACAATTTAGTTATATTTTCGTGAATGCAGAAACTATGAATACGAACATCAATTGTCTTTTTTCCTTAACTTGCCTCACATTGCATGTGTATATCATGTAAATATACAACGTGAATAAAACTAAAATAAAACGGTGTGTAATCGTTTCAATGCATTTATTCTTATTAATTACACTTTTTTGTCATGTATTCAGAGTCACTTAAAATAAACAACACTATTAAAATAAAATAAAATAAAATAAAAGCTTGGTTGGTATCCCATTCATTGATGCCGTATTCAATTATGACGCTTCGGTGATCCGAGTCGTCGGGGTTTCAAATAGAACACCGCGAGTGGAGCCTACAAAATACAAGGGCCGTGTGCAAAATGACCTGACCCCAGTGCCCCACGTCTTGGTTGGGGGTGCTAGGAGCAGTTGTGCTGGATCCTCTGGGTGACATCTAGGACCTACTGCAAAGCTACTTTTTCCCCCTTTTTTTTTTAAATTTAAAAGACCATCCAGATTAAAATGGGCATATAATTAATTTGTGCAATCATAGAATACTTTAAATCCTATTTTGCTGTATTTATATTGGTTGTTAAAAAAAAAAATATATATATATATATACATATGTATATATATATACATATGTATTGTGTTGGAGTTTGGAGTAAGCCACCATTGTTTCCACCTCGAGCGTGTTCGTTTATTCAACCCGAGTGTGCAGGATCTGTGCATGCACCAAAGAGTGGTTCGGATTACTCGAATTGTTTAATCGAATACGGCCTGAGGTGATGCAATTTAATAATCATGTGACACACGGTATGAGATACCTTAATATTATCACCATAGATTTCAGAAAGAAGTTAGCCCAGCAAACAATAGGCCCTGTGTCAGTGTGAATGTGTGGGGCCACTATCTTTTTTTTCTTTATTCACTATTTTAATAGTCTTTACATTGACACAGATTTTTTTCAGCTGGGTTTGGGTTTCTTTATTCACAATGCTATTCAGGTCACACTGACAAAAACGGCAAGCTGAGACCCAGTGAGTTTGGCAGTTTGGCCACTTGCTAACAGAACATTGATTGAGAATTGTTGATTATTAAAGAAATTAGAGCAAAATGATTTATTTTAAAGAAATATAATATTCGGTCACCCCCACCCCACTCCCACTGTCACCCCTGCAACCAGAAACAGAGGACCAAAATAGCTCTAATTAACACCAAACCTCTCGCATCGGTTTCTCAACATCTGAAAAAAATATATAATAATTAAATACCCACATGTTTTAAGATGTTATGACTGTATATTCCAAGTTTGTGGAATACCTATAATATTTATGTAGTTTTACAAATGAGCCTCAAAAGATCATTTCTGAAATAATTTGGACATTGTATTGTCAAAGACCCTATAATACTAAGACGGCTCACTCTCTATCTCTCCCATGGTAATGTAAATTTTGCAGTGCCACCTTGTGGTGGGTTTGATCAGCCCGGCTGCTGGTTGGTGTTTCACATGTAAACACATACAATTATATTATACATGAGGTAGGTAAGTATGAATACACATCAATATGAAATTGCTATGAACAAATACCCATCATCATCAGCATCACCATCATCACACATCTTTCACATTCATATATACATTTATACATATAATATAGCACCTGTTTAACCAAGAGAACAGCCAGCGCACCAAGTGGTGGGTTTGATCATTTTGATTACACAGTACAGGCTGAGTGAGCCGTCTTAGTATTATATGGTCTTTGGTATAGTTTACAAAAGGGCTGCAACCCATGTGGATGCACTCAGACACCACCAAGCGGCCACGATGGGAACTGGAACTCAACCAGCTATGGATCACGTGGCGCTACCTGGTAAGGACTTGCAGTGACTTGTCCATTCTGTTACAGTTTGATGTCGTCAGGCGGCGCCACAGCGCCAAAAGAGTTTTTGACAAACTGATGTGAACTTGTCAGCAAAAATAAGTTAGCTATTTCTTTGGAGTTGTGACGCTTAACTGATACAATTTATGACTGGCTCATGCATTTTCACTCGAGTGAGAACCACGCCCTAAGTGCATTGGGTGGCAGTGTCCATTGACACTCGAACACATTATGCATGGGCTTGCAATAACATGAGAGACCTCATTACCAAGCTAAAGCATGAACAGAGTTTTTTGGGGAGGGAGGGGTAAATATTTGTATTCATCTGAATACATATTTTGTCAGCACCAAGGCACTGGTCTTCCAGCCATTGGAGTGATCACATCTGATTTGTACATAGTGGAAGTGGAATGTGTTGCATTGTGTGCAGCACAACCCATTCTGAACATAAAAAGAAAGTGGGCGAGCAGGCTATGCTGTATCATGTACAGTATAGGTACTCAACATAGTGCAAGGCATATGCATCAAGTTAGAGTGTCCAGTAATGTACACTAGTGGTTAAATCATATGCTGTGTTTGTATATCAGTTAGATTTGGTTTTAATAATGGTTAGTCTTTTAATAGTACCATGTTGTGCGTCTATAGTGGTTTATATTGCATGCATTGCTGGTTGAAGATGGTAGTTGGTCTTGAATGTTATTATGTCATTGAGTTATAATAGTTGTTTGTCAAATGTGGATGGGGTCTATGGGCAGGGGGGCAGACAGGCAGGGAGAGAGCAGGCATGAGAGAGGGCAAAGTCAATGGGTCGTTCAGTAGGTTGCATTATTATATTTGCAGTGCCAGGTTTTGGGCCTGAATAACCAGGTGAGCTCTGTATGCATTTTTAAAGGTATAGAACAACTAGACTGTAACATCTCCCGTAATTTTAATTACGTTTTGTGATTTACATATTGCTGTCAACTGACTTAAATTTAATCAGTTTAAAATTGCATCAGACATCATTCTTGCTGTCATTTGTCATGTAAATTTCAATGCATATAAATGCAATTAACAAAACTGACCAAGTAAATACCACTACCTTTTCACTATGAATATGGCCCTTGCTGCTGGCACAGTGCTAAACCATCAGCACTAATTAATCAATCAATCATGACATGTAGATGGTTGTTACAAAATCATAGATAGGCTCTGTGATCCCTCTTTATAATATAATAAGTCGATTACGAAGTAGGCCTATCCTACTTAATTACCACCATTTTGGAATGATCTTTAGCGTCTTGCTTGACGAGTGCTGCTTCAATCCACCAGGTAGAAGAAGCAAGGCAGCTTACATAATGTTGACGATAACCAACATTTGTTGAACTTTAGCAGCACTATAGGCCCTACTGTTGAGAAAGAAACGGTCTTCATTTGACAAATTAGCAGAAATATATGAGTTCACACAAAAATGTGTCCCCTTCAGTTTACAGCCAGTGCCTTTCAAAATGATGGCTGATATCGGGCCCACTCTTTGTAAGGGACTGGTAAAGCCCCAGTCACACATACCCGGATCAGGGGCCGGATGAGCCCCGGACCGCCATCCGGGGTGGTCCGGGGCGATCTGTGGCTCGTCCGTGCCTCATCCATGCCGACACCCCCTGATCCGTGGCTCGTCCAGCACCGTCCGGACTCAGCCCCGGATGTTTTAAAATGTTTAAAACATCCGGGGCGGTCCGGGGGATTTTGCAATCCAGGCTCAATCCAGCCTGATCCGGGGGTGGTCCGGGTATTTCGGGGGTGGTCCAGGGTGGACCGGGCCTGTACGGGGTCATTTTGAGCCACGGTTTGACCCGGACCATCCCCGGACTATCCAGGACTACCCCCGGCCTAGCCACGGACCACTCCCGGACTGCCCCAGTAAGACCGGGGGTGATCCGGGATAGTCCGGGGGTGATCCGGGATAGTCCGGGGGGGGGCAGTCCGGGGCCGGTCCGGCCCAGTCCGGGGGTGGTACGGGGCTCATCCGGGAAAGTCTGACTGCGAGGCAAAAATCCCAGTCACACATAGCCCCAGTCATACATAGCCGGACGAGCCCCGGAATTTGAGCCGGGCCACCCACGGACCAACGGCCCAGACCGCGACGGATAAATCACTGTTTTCGTTGATTTTTGCCCCGCAGTCACACTTTCCCGGACGAGCGGCAGACGAGCCCCAGACGAAAGGCCGGACCGCCCCAGACCGCCCCGTACCATCCCTGGACTGCCCTTGGACGAGCCCGGAGTGGGCCGCACCGGCCCCTGACTAACTCGGACGAGGCCGGACCACCCCCGGTCTTACGGGGGCAGTCCGGGAGTGGTCCGTGGCTAGGCCGGGGTTAGTCCTGGATAGTCCGGGTCAAACCGTGGCTCAAAATGACCCCGTACCACCCCCGGACAGGCCTGGTCCACCCCCGAAATAACCGGATCATCCCCGGATTATCCCAGATTGAGCCCGGATCTCAAAATCCCCCGGACCACCCCGGATGTTTTAAACATTTTAAAACATACGGGGCTGAGCCCAGATGGCACTGGATGAGCCACGGATCAGGGGGGGTCGGCACGGACGAGCCACAGATCACCCCGGACCACCCCGGATGGCAGTCCAGGGCTCATCCGGCCCCTGATCCGGGTATGTGTGACTGGGGCTTTACTAGATGCCGAAACCAACCAGTCTCGTCAAAGTGCCTACCCATGGAGGAAGCAAGGTGTGGAATGAGCTCCCAACTCGAATTATAAGGCTGACATACCTGGGCTTCAAGTCATCATTCAAAATATGCCTCACTGGACAGGATATTCAAAACAAAAGAGAGAATACTATCGTACCTTGCACTGGTTCTCTCCACTCCGCCCTGTGCCACCAATGTTGATACCTTGTGTGTTCCTTTCTATCCCTCCCCTGGCAACCCACCCACTGTTAACCCACCTAACCATTAATACCCGATCAACACTAGATAAAGGATTCACCCGGTACTCACAGTACAGATCAACACCTGCTTCCCTTTCACCCAGAAAGCTAAAAGGACTTGGGTAGACCTTCAGACTGAATCCATACTCTGACAAATGCTCTCCAAGGCATACCTTTGCTTGGTTTTTTAGCTTGTGTAGAGCCGTGTTTACACGGGGAATTGTGAAACGATCTAGACAAAGCGATTTATATGAAGCGTTTTAGAGGCGTGTTTACACGGTGGAGTTTGAAAGTGTGTCGGCGCCGGGAACCAGCAGGCGCCTGTAGCCGGCAAGCACTGCTATTTGTTTAGTTTACACACGTCGATTCGACGCAGATGTAGCTGCTACGTTAATATCGCTTGGAATTTAAGGTTAATTTAATTAAATTTCATTATTTGAGTCTGTAATTCTGTTAAATATGATCGCATTCACTAGATTTCGGCCTAATCGGGCCCTCACACTGCCGGGCACCAGCGATTAGTTACAGCTGCATCTGTAGCTGGCGAGTACCACTATTTTACACTATTGCCACCCGGGAACCAGCTGAATCGCTTCATCTATACTACCTCGCGAGGTGGTATAGATGAACCGTTTCATATGAAGCGATTCAGCCCTAAAACGCCACACCGTCGCGTCTACACGGGAAATGTGAGTCGATCTAGGCAAGTCGTTTCATATGAAACGTTTTAAATCGCCCGTGTAAACAGGGCTTAAGTATTTCGGGGTGAGGAGAGTGCTGAAGTTGGTTGCTCCTGCTGTGTTGTAGTTAGTCCAGCAGCATTGGCAAGCCTTATAGACAACCTTATAGAGAAAATGTCTGAATTTGCAAGGTAAAGTGCTAAATATATAGCTCAAATGCTTATTTATCATAACCAACTACACTTGGTGTGAGTAAATGATTAAATCGTATGGATTAAAAGTTGAATGGATAGTTTTTATATGGCTGCCATTTTGGTGTGGATAGCAGTCACTTTAAATGAACAGTAGAGCTATGCTCACAGTGAGCTAAAATGTAGGTGTTTGTTGAGGCTGGTCTGAAAGCGGAAATCACAATTTTAACAAGATAAAAATGGAAATTTAAGAGATTATAATAACTAGGGCGATTCAGTAAGAATTGCATTCTTTATTCACATATCAGGTCAACCACAAGTGGTAATGGACGGTATGTTATCTACTTAACATGGTGAAGGCACCATCGAAAGACTATTGCCTTTCTCTAAGACCTTACAAAGTTACATTGCATCTATTCACACTGTACAAGATTAACACAACTGTCTCCAGGCTGGAGTTTGGAATGTGCACCGATAATAATAGTAGTCAACATCTGCCTGGAGAGTGTAGTGGCCATGTGACCAAATATGGACGGAATTCACGTGGTCAGTAGTAGCTCTTAAGGCCCGGTCACATACACGTTAGTGGACTTAGTTGAGGCTAATGTAGTTGAACGTACCGGCATCCATACTTCTCCAGTACGTTCAACTACGTTAGCCTCCACTACGTTCAACTACGTCCACTAACGTATATGTGACCGGGCCTGCATGAGTCGGCATCGAGGTACAATTATTTCTTTATTACATATAAGGCCAAACCAGAAGTATATACTCATTTCTCAGGCAGTTTGTCAGAATTTGGAATGGGTTGGTGGGCATTTTTATTAAACTTCTTATTTGGTTCAAGAAATTTTCGGCAGCGTTATTTTTAGTTAAATCACAATATTTGTTATAATTGACCCTAAAATTGAGCTTAGACATTTCTACTTTAAAAAAACACACACACACACAAAAGCTGCCAGAGCAACCATTGCAATGGGGTGCAATTGGATTTTCCTATATTTAGTTTTGTTGAACATTTATATTATAGAGAGTTGGGCGGACTTGATCCAGTGGTGCCTGAGAAACGAG
The DNA here is from genome assembly GCA_030323885.1 of Branchipolynoe longqiensis. Taxonomy (NCBI): domain Eukaryota; kingdom Metazoa; phylum Annelida; class Polychaeta; order Phyllodocida; family Polynoidae; genus Branchipolynoe; species Branchipolynoe longqiensis. Next base: position 26,480,197 of record CM059199.1, read on the forward strand.
TAGTTTTTTTTCTGGCGGGGGCCTATGTATACATATTTGTTGTTTTACTTTTATCTACAAGAAGTACATAACAAGGTTAACTGGTATCACAGAATTTCTTTTAAATACAACCTCTAGAGCTCCAAGATGTAGAATGTCTAATTGTGTGTTACCCTATCAGTGTCAGTAACAATGATTTAATCACATGAACAAATGAAAGCAGCTACTGGGAAAATGGCGCGGGGGGGGGGGAGGTGTCTGAACCTCAGCATCATTTTAGTGTTAAAACACTGGCGTTAAAATATGATGAAACGTTATCGGATTACCAGGTGTTTTTTTCATTGGCTGGAACCACATATAGTTTACTAAGTTCATTGTGATTAAGTTCACAACACAATAGTGTTATTTGATATAACAAAATTAAATTAGATATTATTCAAATGTTCAGTCTTGCTAATTTAGTTGGTTTTAGTATGCAACTCGCATCAAATGGTGCCAACCGTTACAGATTAAAATAAAAAATCAAATCATCTACACAAATTACACATCTTTGTGTTATAAAGAAGCGAGCGAATGCAACACAGGCGTCGTTTTAGACCACATGTGTGTCAGGCCTATAAATCCAATGCACAAATAGGTTTTCATGGCAACAAAGCAACACTTCTTCAGATTCTTTTCCCACGAGTGAGACCTCAGAGATCAACTTGATATGAGCATGTGTTAGAAACACCAGTAACCACAACTAGGCTGAGTGGCCAGCTTGGGCGTCAGATGCTGCAAAAGTAGTTTTCTTCATGCAATCCTTGATGAGGATAGGATGGAGACCATTTTCTCATTTTCATAATGCATATACCGCACGTGTCGAAGAGGAACTATTAATAATGCAGTAGTATTTGTCCTGTAAGATGCTACCACCTAGTGGTTTGAACTAACATTACTCATTAGCTCCAGTACTTATGGTGCGGAGACGCAGTGGTTCCAGCTACCCTAGTTACTAGTTCAGCCAGGTGACGATGGTCATTCCAAAATGGCGATAGGAATCTGATTCAGTGAGTAAGACGGGTAAACCAGATCAGCATGTCCTGAAACTAGGTTTTGCATTCGATAGTGATAAGTGAAGGCTATACTGCTTCAACAGCTTTCCCCCATACATAAGGTGTTGCAGACAAACTCCCCCGTTCACTTTACCTTAGGCTTATTTACTACTTTCGTAGAATGTAAAGTTGAATCATTTATTGTTGTATATATTTATATATATAATATAGTGGGTCTGGAGGCGATACCAACCAGACACAGCTGGCTTGACAGGTGGTGCGCACAGAATGACGGAGGCAGATGTCCTTCTATAGCAGAATCTCTGCTATATCCATAATGTATTGCGCATCAGACTAATTCAGTTAGAATTGGCCTGTATTTAGACTAGTAGGAGTATGCAGGTATTGCAATACCTCAGGGAGTTTGACGTCCCTGCCTTGCAGAGTTGTTAACCACTGACTTGTGGTACAGGTTCTTGACAGAATGGAAGGCTAAGGGAGCAAATCACTGTGGCAGCATTAAGGGCGGATGATGTATGGAACTCCCAACATCTCCCGACCAGCCACTGCAGGGACAAATAGTTTTGCGCCTGTCTTGACATGTTCTTGCCGGTGTGAAAGCTCTATTTGCTCCCCGAGAGAGTGCCGCTGGTAACTTGCAAAAAGCCAGCAGCACTTTTGCAGGCAGCTTTCATGAAATGCACAACCGCCCAAGAGCGGCAGTCAAGTAATGAAAGCAGTCTTTGTCACATCGCGACCGACAGCATGATGATGATGATGATGATTTACAACCACACTAAGGCCTACATATGTACACAGGATGCTAATGCACAGTACAACTAGCCTGGTTACCCAGACACCAACAGGCTTTTTTTTCATAGCAAAAAAACCTGCATTTTAACTGCATGATGACAGAATGGAGATAGTATAATAATCGAAGTGGTGTCTTGGGAATTTAGACAAAAATTCCCAATACAAATCTGTAATTTAAATTTTAACTGAACACACATATATACATGTATTGAAACATATTTAACAATTAAAAGTAAAGATAATTTAAATATTTTACAAAAGTATGCTCTTACATTAATAATAAATAGATTTGATTTTTGTATACAAATATATCGCAAGTTGCTTCACAATTGATTCATGTATGGTGAATGTATTCAAAGCAGCGCAACCTATGTGTAACACGATTCTTATTTATAATTATCTTCTTAATCTATCATATTTGTAACTTTGTAGTCCAAATGTAAACTACATATGACTCACTTTACCATATCTATCATAATGGCGTTATGATATATATTATTATCTAGTCACCTTAAAGCAGTTCTATATGGACTGATGCATTAGTTCTCAGTGCAACCACAGGTGGCGAGTGGCTATCTGCCAGTTGTACCCCAGTTGATCACTAGGCGTTTCCCATGCTCAACCCAAGGGCGAAGAGGATGAAGAAAAAGAATAAAGAACAAAACCTGAGCCCTAAAATACCATGATCAAGTTTACACTAATGAGGCATTTAGCGTCGTTGTGGGGAACCACAGGAATGCCCGTTGAGGACAGAGGACCTGGCCAAATTAAAACAGTTAATAGAAGGTAAAGTGTAAAATCAAAGACTTTACTTGTCGCTCGAGCATCCTGAGTAAGTGTGGGTATGCACAAGTAGTGATTGGAGCAAACCCTAACCATCACTACCTTCCATATGCAGATTTGGTTTCAGGAAGGTAGACAATAACCAAAGATATCCAGGAATTACTAAACACGCCAAGCACAAGAGGGAGCCACTTAAAGCGTGCCTTTTAAAAATTAAAAACAAACTGTAAACCCACCTACCACTTGCTATACCACAAAAAAGAACTGCACAAAGGGGGTGCAAATAGACTTGCAGTTCATTATGCACTTCACTCAGTGCACTTCAGCACAACCTTTTATTTAAAAAAAACCTAATTGTAATTCCTCATGGAGTGGCATGAATCCTGTTTAAACGGATCCGGTTTAGGCTGCAGAGACTGGAACTGTATTCAGATAAATGCTCTCCAAGCACACCGTTTCAGTTTGTGCAACTAAATATGTGGATGGAGAGTGCTGAAGTCATTTTCCACAATTGCTTGTGTGCAAGTGCAAGTTTGTAACCTAAAGGGATTTCCCGGGGTTCCCCTGTTTGTGGAGAACCACATTTCGTCATGTGGAGAACCAGATTAGGTCATGTGATGAGGGAATCCCACCCAAGATGTCATTCATACATTACATTCACGGTTTGTTTGTCGTCTCAGTGGAGTATACCGGGCGACATTAAGAAATAACTGGAATTTAATTAGCTATGTTTGTGATGGTTACCGGTGCTCTTAGCTTCCATTGAGTTGAAATGAAGTGAATGAACGCTGTGCAAGCCTAGTTTTCGACCATGCATGAATAAGGTCTATTGAGCCTTCGTTCAACTATCCAACTTTATACCAAATTAAAAATTATTCCATTATGAAACATGTCATATGACCCCAGAACATAATTTCTTGAAAGCATCAAAGAAGAATATTCTAAAGAGAAAAATATCACCTGGATTGAGCAGAGATTTTTGACAGATTCTAGTGAGCTCTCTTCCTAAACAATCGTTGTAATCAGATATTCTTAGTAGAGACAATGACAGTAACACCGATGTTGGGAGATTGAAGAGAATCTTAACCAAGAGAAGATCAGCTGGTTAGTTTCCCCCTTCCATAAACCTTTATGGTAACTAGTTATATTCAAATATTTCCAGAGTTTCCTGAACCCAAATGGGGGAATAGCCTTACACTGTGCTGAGGTAGTCAGGAGGGAGACAACCAGTCAAAGTCATGTGGATATTTGTATTTTGGGATGAGTAAATAAATAAATGAATAAATACCATGAAATTAATTATCACACATATTATATATACCATTTTGGGAATTCTTCTTTTAATATTTTGTTTGTATATTTTGTTCAGGTGTTGTAGAAAATATCGCAAAGAAGTTAATTAAAATAACAAGTGTTATATCACATTAAATAAGCGATAATTTCAATAATTCGAAAATGTAGGTGATGTATTGCCATATTCGATGACCTCAGCTCTGAAAACGGTATAGACCTTACGCACACAAACAAACCGGAAACAAGTGTTCGAACGGGTACTGATCGCAGTGACATTTTGCAGAGGGCTATGTCCCTGGTGTTAAATGGCAATTAGATACAATATTGCCATAGTTACGCCAGGGGGTGTCACAACCCATAGCTTCAAGAACCACTTGGTCGGGTGTGTTCAAGTTAGCTTTATTTAAAGCTGCACAGTCCAATGAAAGCATAACATTTTCGAAATCAAAACACTCACCTAAATCACGTGGCCTTCGCTTTGGCATCACGGGATGCGTACCTGGATCACAACTACACGAGTTTTGGTGTGCTTGCCGACATTATTTTGGATGCTTTCATTTCGAATAGCTCCAAAGTTAGCCATTTGCCATCGAAGTTATTCCAGATTAATGAAAAGTAGATTATAATGATCAACCTGATATATGTATGGACAAAATTCAAGAGTCATCGGACAATGTCGAAGTTACTCCAGATTAAAGCTGCATAGTCCGATGAAGCATCAAATTTTCAAAACCAAAACAATTATCTAGATTTGATTCTCCATATCTAACTTAGATATTGATGTACTTATTAAGCATTTGTTTCTGCGTAGAAGGCAATACTGAGTCAATTTAACAGAACCTGTTACTGCAGAAGTCTATGGTGTCAGAGTTTTGGCAAGCTTGCCAAAACTAATTGTCCATGTTTGCACACAAAATATCTCAAAGGTTTACCATTTAAAATAAGAGTAACTTTGAACTAATGTGAAGTAGATACTAGTGATCGATCTAATATATTTATCTCAGAAAAAATACCGAAATTCAAAACCATCGGACTATGCAACTTTTATAAAAAAAAAAGTAGATTATAATGATCAATCTGATATATTTATGGGAAAATAACCAAGTCATCGGACTATGCAGCTTTAAATTCGATACTATTTCAGTGGCCGTTGACAATACTTTAGTTGTATCTCCTTCTCCCCACAACACCTTTGGTAGTCATCAATTCAATTCTACACACCAGTTTCTACAAACGGGCGTAAGGCTGGGCAAGCCTCGCTCCCGATCACACGTGAATAAGGTCTATTAACCTGGATTTAGACAACAGTGGCTGTGTGTAGGCGTGTGTGTGTGTGTGTGTGTGTGTGTGTGTGTGTGTGTGTGGTGTGTGGTGTGTGTGTGTGTGTGGTGTGTGGTGTGTGGTGTGTGGTGTGTGTGTGTGTGTGTGTGTGTGTGTGTGTGTGTGTGTAGATGTGTGTATGTAGCATGTAGGTGCGTGTGTAGGTGCGTGTGTGTGGTGGGTAGGTGTGTAAGTGTGGAGGTGTGCTCACTCGTGGAAGGCAAAAGTGGTGCAGACCTCCTTCCAGGTGTAGCCGCGCTGCTGCACGGATCCTGCCAGCGACATGGCGGTCTCCGACGCACACCTGCCCGGCGTCAGCGCAGAACCATCCGCGTAGCTAGCAGAGCCGGAGACGTCGGCGTCGGCGCTGGTACTGGCACTTTCCGCGTTGGGGGCGACGAACGAGCACGGCGGCACCAGCGAAGCCCGGCCCCTCGGCGCGCCGCTGGTTCCGCCGGTGCTGCCGCTGGTTCCGCTGGTGCTGCCGCTGGTTCTGTCGCAGATACATGCTCGAGCGGATGCCGCCTTGCGACGCGAATGGGAACCGGAAAGAGAAGGACTACGGGGAAGGGGAGGGAGGGGAGGGAGGGGAGGGAGGGGAGGGAGGGGAAAAGCTTGAGGTTGGGCTGGTTGCCGGCGCGCCGAAGATACTTGGCTAAGGAAGGGGAGGCGGAGGGTCCAGGAAACGGACACATGTCAAGTGGCGTGGCCGAGGAACTGCGCGAACTGGTCCACCTCCTCGGGCATGAGCGCTGAGAACTGCTGACTCATGGTGTGCACCTCCACTCGGCCCGTCTCGAAGCTCACCACCTGCCGACAGGGACAAGCAAGCAATGGTCAATGTTAAGTCAATGTATAAATAACACAATTTCCTTACACGTCAATGGCTTTAAAACAAAAAAGATTAATTGATTGATGGTTGTTTTATGTCATTCAATTCTCAGCAGTGATGGCCATATTCATTGCAGGAAGTGTTCAATTTTATTCTGGCGTATTATTATTCACCTTTTGCTTTTACACAGAATGTAAAAGTGTACAATCAATGTTGTGTCAAATGTCTTTTATGATGAAGGTATAAAAAAAGCTCACAATCATGAAAATTGTGGCGAAGGATTAGAAATTTTAGGTAAAATTCAATGGCATCATTTTCTACCCTTTTAAACACACACACACACACACACACTATTTAGACACTTAATTATATACAAACATAATATGTTCCACTTCTCTCTCCATTTTTTTCTCTTACCCTTGTAACATTAAACGAACTGGGTATCAACTAGGATGGCCACTTGTGCACTCCCACAACTGCACTAAAACAAATCTCTGCATAACTTCCCTGTTCATGCAACTAAAGATATGCTGACAGAGTGACATGAATACGAGTATTCTCAGTTCCGTTAATCCCCAAATGAGGACTGAAGCTGAGACCCGGTGATGCGGATTCCGAGGGACACCAGTTTGCCAGGGACACTTCCATTCAAATGCATTGTTAACGGCCGTGAGCAAATCTTCATACAGAAGTAGTCAAATATCTCCCAAATTACACCATCTAGAAACAAATCGCTTGGTACACATATAGAAAACATCTTTACCATAAAGACTATATTAAATTTATAAGGTTAGGGTTCTTGAATTCTATTAATTTTGAATAAAACTAACGTTTTTCACTGCGTGTCCCGTCAAACTCAAGGCATTGTCAATGGTCGTGAGCAATGTCCATACAGAAAATACAGAAGAAGTCAAATATCTCTCAAATTACACCATCTAGAAACAAATCGTTTGGTACACATATAGAAAACATCTTTACCAAAAACATTATATTAAATTTATAAGGTTAGTGACGATGCTGTTCGATTTTGACGCATGTGCAGAAGCGATGTGTCCCTCGCAAACTGGTGTCCCTGGGAAACGCCAGGTCGCAGCTTCAGCTTACATGGCGGGGGTTGGGGATGGTCCCCACTCGCAGTCTTATCCTTCACAATAGACCCCAACTTACTTTGCATCTATAACCATACGGTTCCTGATGACCAAACTTGGTAGGATTATTGCCATACATTTGTTTCCAGTGCAGAATGCAGGGAACTTATCGTAGAAAATATGTTACCTCAGATACAATACTATTTTCTGTATTAATTATTATGGTGTATATGTATCCACCACCTCCCTGTGTAAGCTGTAGCTGTCACCCCGTGTAATCTGTAGCTGTCACCCAACCTAGGCTCAGTCCTTATTGAGGGACCAGTGTAACTCAGAATACCCATATTACAAAAGGTGTCAGCATGCAGTTTTGTATTTTGCTTGTTGTGGGTTTTGTCATTCCGTGCCTAGATGGATGAATATCTTATAGTTAGCTCGGCATTGAAATACCTGTCATAAATATGAATATGCATAAAAAAACCTTAATAATAAACAAACATTCTATATAGTTGTCGTCAGACTTGCACTGCCAACACGCACAATGAGAGTATTTGTTGACGCACAGAACTGACCCCCCCCCCCAAATCTATATTCAATGACATGAAAGCAATGTCATCTTATACAATGAATATTATACATACTAAATACATGACAGCATAATTTAGTAACTGGAAGAATATATATTTATTCCAATGATTTATTCAAACTTTCGTCTCAGTGAATCTACAATGACCAATGTTACAATGTAAAAAACAGAAAGAATGTATCATTTCCAAAGGAACGTCAATTCTCATCACATTAAATTGCCTCCACTCAAACCACTCTTGTTCCATGTGGTACAATTTTATTCTTTTAGTTTAGAATGCTGCGTATTGCTTAAAAGTGGACAAAAGACAGACAGACACGTGGGCACTTGAATGACTTAAAATACTCAGTTACTTGTCACTTAATCGATATGCAATCAACACCATTACCGTTAATATTTGTTAGAAAACAATTTGAATAAAAATAAATTGCAATGGTACAAATAGGAAGAGTAACTTGTCTTCTGTGGTGAATAAGTGGTAAAATATTAATGTATTACTACTTAATTAGTGGTTTTATGACTAAACAGGCTTAGTCAGCATGATTAATCGCTGTAAAATTGCTTTTCAGTGTGAATTGAGTCAAGTATATTAAGCTATGCTGTCTGGGTTCAGTCATAGAACTCACCCCAGCCACTTTTATAAGGCACTCTCTGATTGGTTACGGCAATTTGCTATGGGAACAAGGCTTTCAGAACAGATTCAATATTGTTACGAATTTTGATCCATAGAATGTTGTTAGAATGAGAATTGAAGCAATCCACCCTAACTTAGACCCTTGACTTAAAAAATCAAACAGCAGTTTTCCAAACTAGGATTTAAGAATTTTGAAGGAACAAGAAATTCATAAATAGAAAACTTGATTCCAAATTGTCGAAGAAGCTTTCATCAAAATGTTAATAGGAAAATAAATGTTAATAAAAAACATTTAGCATATTCGTCGGTGAAAACTTGGGGTTTACTTTTGTTTTGTTATTTCTGCTGCAGGAAACATATACGTTTTTAATATCCTGCTTAAACGAAAAAATTCTTAAATTAGCATTCTTAAACTGTAATTACACAAATGATGGATTAGGGTGAAAGGTAGGTAGTATTCCCTTTTATAATGCCACATCTAAGCATTAGAGTATTAACTGTAAACTCACCACCTAAAGAAGTAAGAAAAACAACAGCGTTTCATTAATAAGCTCATTGTATGCCATGTGTTACTAATTAAAGTTAAATGTTATTCAATTCAATAACCTATATATAGCTTTTGCATTCTTTCATACAGCAAAGTCTGTTAAATATGCCATAGTCTAAAGAGTTTCAATAAAATTAGACTATATTTTACAGATAATATTGCTGTGACTGTGTTGTCAGACAAGGCGGGGTTGAAAAGCCAGTGGCCACTTACCATAGCAGGCTTGCGGCCAGCGATGCCAAGTCCTGTAGCCGCGTAATCATTGGAGAGGCAGAAACTTGTCAACCTACAAATACAATTTAGCTTAAGTTTATTAAACTAAATACACAGGACTGATGTTACGTTGACGAGCTGTTTGTGTTTGTGCTTATAATCCGAATAAGTCAGATATCGACAGGCCTCGACCTGATACAGGCTTCTAAGCCTAACAAAATCAGAAGCGTATGAGTATGAGTATGAGTGTGTCTTATTTATGTGTCCTTCTTTAGTGTCTTACTTCTGTGTCTTATTTATGTACCTTACTTAATTGGTCTTCTTTAAGCGTATTCTTTATAGGGAAATAGCGATAAATTGGGCTCCAAATTTCTTCTTTTTTTTTTTGGTACATTAGTTGTTTAAGCAGGGGAAATTTCAGTCGAGGCGATTGGTCTTCCTCATTCCACTGCTCCTTGACCTATCCTAATAATGCCGAGCACCTGGCTAGGAAGCGACAAGTATCAATTTTTAACTCATTGGTTTGACTCGACCAGGATTCGAACCCACGACCCCACGATCTACCACACGGGAGACGGACGCTCTAATTCATTTGGCCATCCCATCTGGTTTCTACTTTACCATCTGTTGTAGATAGGATAATCACTTATCATTGTATAAAAAGGTGGAGCGGCTCATTTTGATTATTGTGCTATCTATTACTGCCCAGTAAATCTCTCGTGTGTACAATGAGAATTAATGTGGTTTGGCCTAAGACGGCCCGATGGGATCGATCTCCCCCGCCTGCTACTGCAGCGCCACTGCGTGGTCGTGCCCTGCGCCCCGCTATTCGGTCAGTTTGCACCGGGTTTTCAGACTTTGTAACCGGTTAGGCAGTTATCCTAGCCAAGGTCTAGTATTAAACTGATCAACCCATACCTTGTCTTTTGTGTTCCAGAGCGTAGCCTAACTTTATATCAAGGTCACTGATGAATTCTGTGACTCCTGAATTTGGAGAGGGCGGGATATTATCCGTATTTTCATTGGTAAATACACTGACGAAGAAATCATTGAGTAGTTCAGCTTTGCCTTCATCGTCTACGATTAGTTTGTCATCACTATTGGCTAGAGCTGGTATGCCATTGCCATTTTTTTTATTTATGTGAAGCATAACTCCAGAAATTTTGTGGGTTACTTTTAATGTCTTGGACAATTTTGTCCTCAAAAGTCTCTGTGTCCACTGACAATGTCATTTGCGGCATTCCTAGCGATAGTGTATTTTTCCTAATTTTCCAATGTCTTATTCTTGAAGTGGACATTCCATGCTTTGTTTTTCAATTTTCTGGCAGTGGTAATATCCCTGGAGTACCAAGGAGGCTGTTTCCTGGTTGTGAATTTCTTTAGTGGTAGGTGCCTTTTGATAGCACCTGATAACACATTTTGAAACAGGTCCCAGCACTCTTGCACATTTTTTTCTTTAAATTTATTTAACAAGTCTTGGGACATGATATCATTACTCATGGCAATGTAATCCCCTCTATAATATGAGTATTTTAGTGGGATGGTCTCATTTTCTGTTTCAACATCAATGTTGAAGGATATGACATCATGGTCACTCTGTCCGATGGGGCACCTATCCTGATGTTATCTATAAGATTATCCTTATTGGAAATGACCCAGTCCAAGGGATTTGGGGTCTCATTTGCTCGGAACCCGGTTGGTTCCTGAATAAATTGGTGCAGGAAACAGTCATTTCGGTGGTCGAAAATAATCCACGAATAATGGTCATCACAGCAATGTAAGATGCCAGTGGTCCAGTCGATTTCTTTTAAGTTAAAATCCCCAACGATAACCAGGTTATCATGTTTCATTTCTTTTATCTCATTGACTAATTCTAGAAGAGCATTATTGTTTTGCTCACTGCTAGATGGGCTATGGTAAATACATCCTAAAATGGTTATGACTCCATCAGTAAGAATTTCGCACCAAATTGATTCGTCAAAAACAGTTTTTGGTGTGAAATGAGTTGCTATCAAATGATTTGCAACATACATTATCGTACATCTTTTCTCTAATGAGTTGGTAAGTAGATAATATTCAATTATTTCAAAGCATAATTTACTGATCTTGTATAAACTATTTTTCGGACATACTTCGTTGACGCTTATAATGTCAGGTCTCAAAGAACTGATTTCAACTTCCAGTAATGAATTTTTAGTGCTAGTTAAGACATCTATGTTGGTGTACATAACTTCTAAGGTTTTTATTTTGTTTACTTTATAGTCTATTCTATGATCTATTTTGCCTGACCTTGCTTTCCTATTTTTAACTCTTTTATGTTCCAGGGAGGACCCCGGACCTTGTATATCCAGTTTTTTGACCGATCAGTTTTTTCCTTAGCAGCTTGTACATGTTCGTTAAGAACTTTACGATCTTCTTTGTCAAGATCGTAACTTACTTTATCGGGAGCGTCCTTGAGTTTGTATTCTTTATGTGTCTTCTTTATGTGTCTTCTTCATGCGTATTCTTTATGTGTATTCTTTATGCGTCTTCTTTATGTGTCTTCTTTATGCGTAACTCAGACGGGATGGCCGAATGAGTTAGAGCATCCGTCTCCCGTGTTGGTAGACCGTGGGTTCGAACCCTGGTCGAGTCAAACCAATGACTTAAAAATTGATACTTGTCGCTTCCTAGCCTGGAGCTCGGCATTACTAGGATAGGACAAGGACTGGTTGGGTCAGTGTCAGGATAATGTGACTGAGTGAGATATCAGGTCATGGTGCTGGCGGCCTGGTCTTCCAGTGGGGCAGCACTATAAAATCATCATGAGTGCGCACTGTCATAAGTCGGTACCCGTCCTGATATAACCTTAGATGTTGCTGGGACATAAAATAACAAACAAACAAACAACAAACGTATTCTTTATGTGTCTTCTTTATGCGTCTTCTTTAAGCGTCTTCTTTAAGCATATTCTTTATGCATCTTCTTTATGTGTCTTCTTTAGACCAGATGGGATGGCCGAATGAGTTAGAGCGTCCGTCTCCCGTGTTTGTAGATCGTCGGTTCGAGCCATGGTCGAGTCAAACCAATGACTTCAAAATTTATACTTGTTGCTTCCTAGCCTGGTGCTCGGCATTATTGGGATATGTCAAGGACTGGTTGGCTCAGTGTCAGGATAATGTGACTGAGTGGGATATCAGGTCATAGTGCTGGTGGCCTAGCCTTCCAGCGGGGCAGCACTATAAAGTCGCCATGAGTGCACACTGCCACAAGTCGGTACCCGTCCTGATGACCTTAGCTGTTGCTAGGACATAAAACAACAAACAAACAAACAGCGTCTTCTTTATGTGTCTTCTTTATGTGTCTTCTTTATGTGTCTTCTTTAAGCATATTCTTTATGTGTCTTCTTTATGTGTATTCTTTATGCGTCTTCTTTATGCGTCTTCTTTATCCGTCTTCTTTAAGCGTATTCTTTATGTGTCTTCTTTATGCGTCTCTTTATGTGTATTCTTTATACATCTTTTTTGTGTCTTCTTTATGTGTCGTCTTTATGTATCTTCTTTGTGTGTCTTCTTTATGCATCTTCTTTATGTGTCTTCTGTATGTCTCTTCTTTATGTGTCTTCTTTAGGTCTTCTTTATGCATCTTCTTTATGCGTCTTCTATATTTTAATTCTATTTTGGTGATGAATTTATGTACCCTGCTCATAATGGATAAGTGTGTTAACACTTGTTTTCACCGCTAATCCAATTTAATTTAGATCCTTTGAATTTTGTCTTAGTGATAATTATTTGTTTTTCTAGGTTACATTATTTTTTTAATAGCTTCTTAAACACTGCTGCATTTTTTGCATTTCGTATTGCAGCTTGCAGTTTATTCCAAATATTGGCAGTCATATTAGCTACACTGCGATCATCTGCACTGCATTTTGATTTTACCATTGCTAGTAACGGACCATTGTTGCTTGTTGTGCACCTTGTTTGAAACATCCTGGGTTCTTTTGTTTGAGATATGTTGTATGCATACAATTTTAGGTGATCCTGTTGCCTCTTTGTGAGGAATTTTACATGTGCTATCTTATGCAGTTCTTGCGTTGGCATATTTTTAGTGCTCTATTTCGGAGCCTCTGCAGCTTATTTAGTCGAGCCTTACTCCCTTCCCATGAAGATTATATCCCCATATGGTGCCACCATAGATTTCAACACCTTTATGGCCATGTTTTCTGTCATGTAAAACCTAATCTTGGATAGTAACCAGATTTTGTGGTTTATTTTTGGAATAATGCCCTCTATGCATTCATTATAATTTAGGTGTTTATCCAGGGTTAGTCCCAAGTACTTGTATGTGTCAACTTTCTCTAGTGGCTTCCCCCCTAGTTCACATGTGTAATTTCTGTCAACAGTTATTTTGTTTGGGGTAAAGAAAACAGTCTTTGACTTTTTTACGTTGATTGTTATTTTGTTGGCATTGCACCATGTATTAAGTTTTAGTAATTTATGATTTAATGTTTTAATCACTTCTTGCTGTGACCTGGCTCTTACGTAGATAACCATGTCATCTGCATAAAGGTGAAGATTGGTTGTTTCCAGCCACTTCTCCAAGTCATTTATATATAGTATAAATAGCAACGGTCCGAGTACCAAGCCCTGATGTAAAATTTTCCGATATAATGACATGAGGATATATGTGAACTCTACTATAATAAATTGCAACTTATCTATATAATGGTAAATGGTAATATATAAAATCCAAAGGCATATGAGCGATATGTGGAGTTGGTAAACTATTACTCATTAGGTATAGAAATTGTATAGTAAAATAGTATAGAGGAGGAGTGTCACTTCTTAGATAGTCTTTGGAGGAGTTGCCTCACACACCCCCTCCCCCCAGGTGTTATTTATGGATCACTGGCCACCACAAGGCACTGTAGCCAGCATGACAAGGCTTTGGATACAACAGATTGAACCCTGATTGGTGGATCAACCCATGTGACCACCACCATCTTGGATTCTAGAAACCTATATAAGATAATAAACCAGGGAGTCTCACTCTCCTACTTTTCACTCTTTCTCTACTTTCCTTCATTACCTGTATTGATTTCTCTTAGCCTGTCCACACCACTCACACCACCAGCTGGCGACTTTACACTGAGGTACACCTACTTTGACAGGTTCTAATTTTGATACCGCAGCTCCGATTTGTGTGTCTTCTTCATGTCTTACTTATGTGTTTTACTTATGTATCTTAATATGTGTCCTACTTATGTCTTCATGTACCTTATATGTCATGGATTTTCAGGTGGTATGCAGATGGAATAAAACGCTGTTCGAATAAAACGCGATGGAATCAAATGCTAGGTCCATGTATGTGTTTACTTCCCCCATACGGGAGCTGATCTATGTCTCACTGTGCCTACCAGTATTTAACTGTTTATATACCAATGCTCTCACTATATACATGTCATACCACACTAAATTGCCGACCCGAATTGCATCATAGCACCTTCTGCCATATTACTATTTGAGCTATTCCATTGGTTTAATTCAAGTTGCATAATCTGATGATAGCATAACAAAATTTTTAATCCAAGTATTTGCCTAGATTCTGATTGTAAATATCAAACTTAGATATTTATTCAATATTGCTGCATACAAGGAATGTTCAGTCAATTTAATAGAGTCATGCAAGCCAATAAATTCCAGCATTCCAATGTGCATACCAAATATATTTTACATATTTTCCCTTCAAATATCTCTAAAATTAGCAAACTTTAATGAAATTTACTTCAAACTAAAGTGAAATAGATTATAACGATCAACGTAATAAATATATTTTTCAAATATGCAGAAACTCAAAACGAGTATGGAACTTTAATTAAAACAAACCTGTCTTTGGAGATGACCTCTTCTTTCATGGGAACAGCATCACTCATCAGCAAGTCCCAGATGTAGAGGTGGGATTCCACATCCACCACGAAGAAGACGCAGGGGCGGCTTTGACACCAGCGCACCGCCAGTATCTCCCGCCCTCCTGTCGCCATGTCCCACATGATCATCGGGGCAGCTGGCAACAGCAATAACAAGCTTTAATTGTAGCAAAATAACAAACATAAGGGCCCCCATAACATTAATAACAAGGCTTCAATTGTAGTAAAATAACAAAAACAAGGGTTCCCCTTAACAGTAATAACAAGGCTTCAATTGTAGTAAAATCACAAATAACACAGTAACATCAGTCCTGTGTATTTAGTTTAATAAACTTCAGCTAAATTGTATTTGTAGGTTGACAAGTTTCTACCTCTCCAATGATTATGCGGCTAGAGGACTTGGCATTGTTAGCCACAAGCATGCTATGGTAAGTGGCCATTGGCTTCAATTGTAGTAAAATCACAAACATAAAGGCTCCCATAACATTAATATAATAATAACAAGGCTTCAATTCTAGTAAAATCACAAATATAAGGACTCCCTATAACATCAATGACAATGCTTTAGTTGTAGCAAAAACACATTTAAGGTACCTCTATAACATCAATAACTGCTATAGTTATAGCAAGAAAAGAAAAATTGAGAAAGTTTATATGATATGAATAACAATACTTTAGACATATATAGCTTTGTTGAATAGCAATAGAAGATTTCCATGACCCACCCAATTGAACAATTAGAGTATGGTTTAGTTTATTGAATATGGCCTATGCTGCCGACACGGCGTAAAGCAACCACCAATCAATCAATCAATCAGTTTATTGGTGGCAGCATCAGGTCGGAATTCCCTAGTCCGTGAATTATTAATGTTCCGCTAAGGGGTCATTCAAATATTACGTAACGCTTAGGGGGTGGGAGGTGTAGATCCAACCGCTATGTGTCATGTATGGTCTAGCATTAGCATTACAAGCGGGAGCCTAATTTTATCCAAAAGTAGCATTACGTAATATTGGAACAGACGCCAAACACTAAACTGCTCACAAGCTACAGGACTCCCACAGACGTGGATTGGGTCAGGCATAACCACCAGTAGCCTTTCCTCTACTCAACAGCCCTTTGCTATGTCGTCCTTGGAGGCCTGGATAAAACCTAATCACGTGTGCAGTTCTCGTTCACCGCCACAGGACGTGAATTGAGCTCGAGTGGCAGCCACTCATCCCACGTCTCCAATAAATACCCCACTCTGACAGGCTGGTTCATGAAATACGTTTTGTCATGATAAAATGCAAAATAACTTACTATTATTTATATTGTATAAGCGAATGCTGCCATCTGAACACCCGGCCTGAAACAACAGTGCAATTTACAGTAACCATTATGTCAGTGATATAAGAAAGGAATTGATAAGAAAAGAACAGATTTTGTGCATTTTCTTTGTATATCTGTGACAAAAGATGTTTATTTAACAACTAAATGCTACTATTTGTATTTACCTCGAGATGGTGAAAGACAGGCAGTGTATCTAAATTTGACATACTTAACACACAATATTAGTGAAAGACATAAGCGTCCCTACATGTACACATATGTTATAGTCGACGTGGGTGGAAACCTTTGTTTCCTATAGGTAGGCTTACGCATATGTTATAGACCAAGTGCGAAAAGTGATTTCTAATGGGCCAAAACAAAAGACTGAGGTCCATTTGAAATCACTTCACCAACCCACAATGACTATTGCATATGTGTCCTTGTAGGTCAATTTTAAAGGTCTATTTTAATTGCATTGCACATGTATTGAGTTATTTCATTGGGACTATATTCTAGTGACTTCATATGGCACTAGTGACATTCGACTAAACAGAAAGCAGCCCAGTACCAAAGCAAGAAACCAACAAGTGGTGATGTATGTGGGAAGTGAAAGTTACTGGAGTGGTAGGTTGTGCCCCACCCCCGTCGGGCGTAATCGATTAATCAACTCGGGTCACCCGAGCCACTTATTGGCGCATGCGCACATCCTACAAACTCGGGTCGAATAATCGAATACGCTTCTCCGCGCTCGGGTGGACAATTTTTTTCTTTTTTTTTAATAACCGATAAAACTACAGCAAAATAGGATTTAAAGTATTTTATGATGGCCTAGTTTAGCTAGATTTCCATTTCATTAATCTAAGTTATTCTTTAAAAAAAAAGATATATGACTGGTACTGGTAGCTCTTATCCTGCAGGACGATACCAGCGCAAATGTGACGTCATCGCTCGTGGCCAACCCCAGCTAGGAGGTGGGTTACTTGGGTCGGATCGTTTTGCACACGGCACGTGTATTTGTCAACTCTACTCGCAGTATCCAATTTGAAATTCTGACGACTCGGGTGACACGAGTCGCTCGGGTCGTGTTAATCGATTACGGCCATCCTGATCAATCGGGACGGAAAGGCATGAGAGCCAGTTCCGTCTAGTGAGGACTCACAGAACTAAACCAGGCAGTACCACCAAAGATACTACCACACTATTATAATAAAATATACATTATCGTTTCTTCTACACATTCATAAATATATCTTCAGCGTAAAATGACTGTACGGTTGGAAGACCAGACCTTCAGCGCTGACTAAAAAAAAAAGATTATTTGACAAATAATCTAATTTTGAGCGGGAAAAAAAGATAAAAGAGAAGAGCAATGCGGTATCATTTCCAAACAGATCTTACCAAAAATACTGGTTCGGTGAAAGGTGAAAAGTCTATTGATGTCACCTCAAGTGGTGCGTCTGAAACGAATGGAAGAAAACAATAAGGCCCCCAATTCACTTTAACAGCAAAATATAATTACAGATAGTCAGCCTTCTTATTCTTAATCTCATCAAGAGGACTATGTTGTGGACCTGCTTAACGTAGTATCTATCCATGATTGCGTTCCAAGATTTACATTGAGAAAATCACTATCACAATACAGGTATTCCGAGTTCCACTGGTCCCTCAGTAAAGACTGTAGCTGGGTCCCAGCACGCCGGGTCACAGCTACAGCTTACACGGCGGAAATTGGGGGAGGTGGTGAATGCACATACACCATGATACACAAAGTGGTACTTGATCTCATGTAAAATATTCGCTAGAACAATTTCACTGCAACCTATACTAGAATGAAATGCATGGCACTGACTCTACCAAGTTTAATAATAGGTGATTAGAAGTGCAAAGTGAGTTTAAAGTATAGCGTAGAGCGAAGGACCAACACCCACCTTCCACTGTGTAAGATGTAGCTGTGACCCGGTGTGCTGGGTCACAGCTTCAGTTCTTCCTGAGGGACCAACGGAACTCGGAACACACGTATTGGCAAGACACACTATGGCGCTATAACTGGTCTTAATGGGAAATTATATATGGGTCATGAAGTATGGCTCAGTATTTAGTCATTTCTAGAAAATCCTAGAGTGGTTGATTTAATTATATATTTTATAGGGTTATTTACACTGAATTTTCAACGTTTCTTGTTTTAATGTACATAACAATTGTTTTAATGCAGCACTGCGATTTTTTCTTCACTGTGCGTCAAATAATGGTTTTAGGCGTATTTCACCCAGGCGCCCCAATCATCGAGCGCGCTGGCTGCTACATCATGGTAGGACTCACCTAGCTCTGGTCTGTAGGATTTCGGGGGACACTTGCCTCCAAATCGCACCCCGTGAATCACGTGACCCTAGAAATACAAAAAAACATGACTAGTTTGCACCTAACCTTCGAGAAACACCAACCACCCGGCATAGACCTCAGCAGCACTCTGGATGTTCTTCATAAGCATTCAGGGTAATTATAGAATTGATATTGATCATGGAATTGATGATAATCATGGAATTTACGGTAATTAAGAGATTTATGGTAATCATGGAATTCATGGTATCTATGGAATTTACAGTGATCAATAACTTGACATCTACCAATCGAATAAATAAAAGTAATCCACTCTATACCCAGCTCGTTTTATGGAATTTACAGTAATCATGGAATTTACAGCAATCGCCAAAATTAAGATAATCACAGAATTAATTGTTATCATGAAATTTACTTTGATTTTGGGATTTATGATAATATGGGAATTTACAGTAATCATGGAATTTGCGGTAATCGTGCAATTTACAGCAATCAGGGAATTTGTGGTAATAATGGAATTCACAACATTAGAGAGGAATTCACAATTGCATGAAATGGGATTATTAGAGTCTGCAGCCCCAGATTCTATTATTCCTGGTCTGTGGTGGTAAATGATATACGATGTGTTGAAAAGTACAGACAGCGCGTTCACATGTCACACGGTGTTGCTGACTTGCAGGTTTCCTTTCGCAAAGCAACTTACTGTGTCGGTTCCTACATAGAAGTGGCTGGGATCGGCCGGAAGTAGCTTCATCTCAAAGGCCTTCATCGTCGTCCGGAACCGGATGTCCCTACAAGGGAAGAAATTAGGCCATGGATCATCTGTTGATGATGTACCGGCAATAGAATCAAGCGTTTGGCTGAGACATGTCCAGCCATCTATGGAAAACTGATGACTACACTTAGCACCGCTGTACACATGCCCCGTGCTACTACAAGTCAATCAACCATGTTCATCCCCGCTTACCGCACCAAGATGCTGCATTTAAATCAACTTTGGCACATTCTTTGTATTTCTTTCCATTATTTTCTTTTTTTCTTCACATTTTATTCATCATCCCAACATTTAGGCGATGGGCAGCAGTTGGCAACCTGGGAAATGGAGAGTACCTATATACCACAAAGCGATACACGGTAAACTCAGGGAGCAATGATCAAGTCTCTGGCAAAAGCTGCATAATCAGATGAAAACATCACATTTTTAAAACCAAAACGCTTACTTAGATTTGACCCTATACTTTACTTTGGAACAAAATATGCCATTGAGATTTGCCCTTGCTTCAACAAATGCACCTGTTATAAGCTTGACCCTATGTGCCAAGCTTATAACAGGTGCACTTATCAAGCATTTGTTGAAGAATGGGCAAATCTCAATGGCATATTTTGTTCCAAAGTAAAGTATTGTACGTTAAAAAGTGTCAACCTAATATATATAACTTACAATTTCTTTTTAAACCAACGGATTGTGCAGCTTTACAAACATAAGATGAAGCAGTGGCGAAGTGGACTTACCGCACAGGATTATCGAGTGTGATAACGCTGCTCTTGATTAACTTAATCCGGCCTCCAGGCGACAGGCCCAGGTCGGACGGTGAGCCTGCAGGGTCTGGATGGGCAATCTCCGCCACCACCTGCAGAGGAAGCAGCAGCATCAGAGCATATCTTATCTCAGCACCAGAGCATATGTCATCTCATCATCAGAGCATATCTCATCTCAGCATCAGAGCATATCTCATCTCAGCATCAGAGCATCTCATTTCAGCATCAGAGCATATCTCATTTCAGCATCAGAGCCTATCTCATTTCAGCATCAGAGCATATCTCATCTCAGCATCAGGGCATATCTCATCTCAGCATCAGAGCATATCTCATCTCAGCATCAGAGCATATCTCATCTCAGCATCAGAGCATATCTCATCTCAGCACCAGAGCATATCTCATTTCAGCATCAGAGCATATCTCATTTCAGCATCAGAGCATATCTCATCTCAGCATCAGAGCATATCTCATCTCAGCATCAGAGCATATCTCATCTCAGCATCAGAGCATATCTTATCTCAGTATCAGAGCATATCTCATCTCAGCATCCCAATCTGCCCCATGTCCCCCCACCCCACCCCCAAACGGCTTTAAAAGTCCCACCCAGACTATATTATACAAAGAGCCCATGGCAGCTCTATTCTGAGTGCTACTCCTGAAGAGCAATATTGTTTGATTTCTGCAGTTTTGTTTGATCTCTGCAGGGCAGGGATTGCTCCCGTCCCACACTGGACTTCCTTCCATTAAGGGTTGGCTCCAGCCAACGCTACAGTTTCACCAATGATAACCTGGGGTTGTTTGTTGGGGCTTTATTTTCTAGAAACATCTAAATCCCTATCAAGACAGGTAGTGACTTGTGATAGCAAGCACTCATAGCAAATTTATAGTGCTGACCCACTGGGAGACTAGGCCACCAGCACCATGATCTGATATGCCACTCAGTCACATTATATTGATACTGAGCAAACCAGTCACTGTCCTTTCCTAGTAATGCCGAGTGACAGACTAGGGAGTGACAAGTAAGTCAATGGTTTGATTCGGCCAATGTTCTCTAGTTTCAGGACGGGAGGTGTTAAACCTACCTACAGATGTGCAATGCTATTATCTAGTTTCAGGGCTGGAAATGTGTAAACCTACCCAGGTGTACAATGGCATTATCTAGTTTCAGGACGGGAGGCAGGTAAACCTACCCACAGGCATGCAATGCCATTCTCTAGTTTCAGAACGGGAGGTGTTAAACCTAGCCACAGGTGTGCAATGCCATTCTCTAGTTTCAGGACGGGAGGTGTCTAAACCTACCCAGATCTACAATGGCATTCTCTAGTTTCAGTATAGGTGTTAAACCTAGCCACAGGTGTGCAATGCCATTCTCTAGTTTCAGGACGGGAGGTGTCTAAACCTACCCAGGTGTACAATGGCATTCTCTAGTATCAGGACAGGAGGTGTTAAACCTAGTCACAGGTGTGCAATGCCATTCTCTAGTTTCAGGACGGGAGGTGTGTAAACCTACCCAGGTGTACAATGGCATTCTCTAGTTTTAGGGCTGGAGGTAGGTAAACCTACCCAGAGGTGTACAATGGCATTCTCCTCCACAGTCGCCAGCTGGAAAGACGTACTGCCTTCCACATCTGAATAGCAAACAAAACAACATGTAGCTGAATTGTAGAACGGCATAGAACACCTGAATAGCGAACAAATCATATTTTCTTGTTTGTTTATTAGGAATTTAAATACTAGCAACAATCAAGGTTATATCAGGATGGTATGTAAGAGTGCACATTCAAGAGGACTTTATAATGCTGCCTATACTGGTATATGATGCTTGCACCACAACCAGATATTCCACTCAGTCATATTATCCCAACACAGAGCCAACCAACCAGTCCTTGTCCTAACGCCAAGGAACAGACATGGTAGCGACTAGTACCAATTCATTTTGTAAGTCTTTGGGTTGACTCGACTGAGGATTGATCCGAGAATCTCCCACGTGAGAGGCGACTGCTTTACCCAGTCAGCCATCATGTCAAATTGCTAATAAATCCACATGTATTACAAAATGTAGCTGAATCATCTGAATAGAACATAACTTATATCTGAATAGCGAACAAATCAGGTGCTACCTCACTAGACCTGATGGAGTCACTGTGGTAGGAGGGCAGGGTAACTGCTATTAGTTTATAGGGTCATTACTGCACAAAACATTTATAAATCTGACATCATAACAACAATAGCTTACACTCCACAGAATAAAAGCTATTTCTGAACACAGCATTTATAAATATGTCATCATAACAACAATAGCTTAAACTCCACATAATAAAAGCTATTTATAAATCTGACATCATGACAACAATAGCATATATTCCATGTAATAAAAGCCATTTCTGTACACAGCATTTATTAATCTGACATAATAACAATAGCTTATACTCCACATGGCAAAAGTGCTATTTCTTTAGCCAGTTTTAATTCTGACATCATTTCCAAATCAATGCAGATAATTGTATGCTGACCTGTACTTCCCGAGTCTCCAGGTACGTAGATGGGAACTATTGAGGTGACCGCACTCGTGTGGTTCTCGTAATGCAGCACGCCCGCTGCAACATCAATGATAGCGTGATCTTCTCAAAACATCACTGGACGTATCTTACTCTGATACAGGGATACCCTCTGCTCTATCGAGCAAATGGCTTCCATGAACTCATTTGAATATACTTTAATATACGAATAAGAAAGTCACTCAGTATATACAATTAAAATCAAGAGATGATTATGCACGCGTGTTGGCAACATAATAGTCCTTATATGTTGAGGGGTTGGGGGGGGGGGGGAGTGATCTTAAACGGGTTTTATCTTTCAGCATTGGTCCATTTTAATTCACTCTACTCATTTGCTCGGAGCTATCACATATTACTTGTATGCAACATCATGTCTTCTAATACAGGCAATACAGGCAGTTCCGCTGGTCCCTCAATAAGGACTGAGGCTGAGACCCACCAGGCCAGGTCACAGCTACAGCTTACAGAGCGGAAGGTGTTGGGAAATGGTGAATACACATACACTATGATACAGGAAGTGGTATTTTATGTCATGTAAAATACCTACTAGGTCAATTTCATTGCACTCTACAGTAGAAACAAATACATGGGAATAAACCTAATAAGTTTGGTCATGGGGAGGCGTGTGGTTATAGGCGCAAACTGAGTTTAAAACATAGGTTCTATAATGAAGGAGAAGGGTGAGCGGGCCACCAACCCCAAGTTCTGCCGTGTAAGCTGTAGCTACGGCTTGGCGTGCTAGGTCTCAGCTTCAGTTGTCACTAAGGGACCAGTGGAATGCATAAGTTATATTGGGTTTCATTAGTGTTAACACGCATCCTAACCTGGTTGACAGATTAAGAACCTGTCAATATTATTATTATTAACATTGGTGGGACCTCTAGTAGCTAGTTAGGAATCCCAATGTTTAATCGCATTTTATCAGCCAATTGTATGCAGTCTAGTGTCAAATAGGGATTTCCCCAACCAAAAAGGCCAGTTCCGTGGACCTCTCTAAGCTCTGTCAGCCTTTATTATAAGGATGGAACATGGGTGGGAAGGGTGGGTGGGAAGGGTGAAATTAACATCAGGGCACATATGTGGCCAATATGTGGACGTCACAGTGAGCCAATATGTGGACGTTACCTGTGTTGTAAGTGGGGTAGCGTAAGAACCAGCTTTCATTCTGCTCGTAGTATTCGCGATGTAGACTGTTCGGCTCTCGTAGGTCCCACACCGCCACAGAACCATCCATCTGTGCAATGCGTAAACAAAGAGACATTTCTCTTCAAACAGTTCAAACTGGCAACCGACAACAATCCACTTTCCTCATGACAATCAGCAACACTACACCCGGATATTAGTTCCAATAATGCTTACAGTTACACCCTGACAATCAGCAACACTACACCCAGATATTGGTTCCACTAATGCTTACAGTTACACCCTGACAATCAGCAACACTACACCCAGATATTGGTTCCCCTAATGCTTACAGTTACACCATGACAATCAGCAACACTACACCCTGATATTGGTTCCCCTAATGCTTACAGTTACACCATGACAATCAGCAACACTACACCCTGATATTGGTTCCACTAATGCTTACAGTTACACCATGACAATCAGCAACACTACACCCTGATATTGGTTCCACTAATGCTTACAGTTACACCATGACAATCAGCAACACTACACCCAGATATTGGTTCCACTAATGCTTACAGTTACACCATGACAATCAGCAACACTACACCCTGATATTGGTTTCCACTAATGCTTACAGTTACACCATGACAATCAGCAACACTACACCCTGATATTGGTTCCACTAATGCTTACAGTTACACCATGACAATCAGCAACACTACACCCAGATATTGGTTCCCCTAATGCTTACAGTTACACCATGACAATCAGCAACACTACACCCAGATATTGGTTCCCCTAATGCTTACAGTTACACCATGACAATCAGCAACACTACACCCTGATATTGGTTCCACTAATGCTTACAGTTACACCATGACAATCAGCAACACTACACCCTGATATTGGTTCCACTAATGCTTACAGTTACACCATGACAATCAGCAACACTACACCCAGATATTGGTTCCACTAATGCTTACAGTTACACCATGACAATCAGCAACACTACACCCTGATATTGGTTCCACTAATGCTTACAGTTACACCATGACAATCAGCAACACTACACCCTGATATTGGTTCCACTAATGCTTACAGTTACACCATGACAATCAGCAACACTACACCCTGATATTGGTTCCACTAATGCTTACAGTTACACCATGACAATCAGCAACACTACACCCTGATATTGGTTCCACTAATGCTTACAGTTACACCATGACAATCAGCAAACTACGACCTGATATTGGTTCCACTTATGCTTACAGTTACACCATGACAATCAGCAACACTACACCCTGATATTGGTTCCACTAATGCTTAGTTACACCATGACAATCAGCAACACTACACCCTGATATTGGTTCCACTAATTCTTACAGTTACACCATGACAATCAGCAAACTACGCCCTGATATTGGTTCCACTAATGCTTACAGTTACACCATGACAATCAGCAACACGACACCCAGATATTGGTTCCCCTAATGCTTACAGTTACACCATGACAATCAGCAACACTACACCCAGATATTGGTTCCACTAATTCATACAGTTACACCATGACATTCAGCAACACTACACCCTGATATTGGTTCCACTAATCCTTACAGTTACACCATGACAATCAGCAACACTACACCCAGATATTGGTTCCACTAATGCTTACAGTTACACCATGACAATCAGCAACACTACACCCTGATATTGGTTCCACTAATGTTTACAGTTACACCATGACAATCAGCAACACTACACCCTGATATTGGTTCCACTAATGCTTACAGTTACACCATGACAATCAGCAACACTACACCCTGATATTGGTTCCACTAATGCTTACAGTTACACCATGACAATCAGCAACACTACACCCAGATATTGGTTCCCTTAATGCTTACAGTTACACCATGACAATCAGCAACACTACACCCAGATATTGGTTCCACTAATGCTTACAGTTACACCATGACAATCAGCAACACTACACCCAGATATTGGTTCCACTAATTCTTACAGTTACACCATGACATTCAGCAACACTACACCCTGATATTGGTTCCACTAATCCTTACAGTTACACCATGACAATCAGCAACACTACACCCAGATATTGGTTCCACTAATGCTTACAGTTACACCATGACAATCAGCAACACTACACCCTGATATTGGTTCCACTAATGCTTACAGTTACACCATGACAATCAGCAACACTACACCCTGATATTGGTTCCACTAATGCTTACAGTTACACCATGACAATCAGCAACACTACACCCTGATATTGGTTCCACTAATGCTTACAGTTACACCATGACAATCAGCAACACTACACCCAGATATTGGTTCCCCTAATGCTTACAGTTACACCATGACAATCAGCAACACTACACCCTGATATTGGTTCCCCTAATGCTTACAGTTACACCATGACAATCAGCAACACTACACCCAGATATTGGTTCCTTTAATGCTTACAGTTACACCATGACAATCAGCAACACTACACCCAGATATTGGTTCCCCTAATGCTTACAGTTACACCATGACAATCAGCAACACTACTCCCAGATATTGGTTCCACTAATGCTTACAGTTACACCATGACAATCAGCAACACGACACCCAGATATTGGTTCGACTTATGCTTACAGTTACACCATGACAATCAGCAACACTACACCCTGATATTGGTTCCACTAATGCTTATAGTTACACCATGACAGTCAGCAACACTACACCCAGATATTGGTTCCACTAATGCTTACAGTTACACCATGACAATCAGCAACACTACACCCAGATATTGGTTCCACAAATGCTTACAGTGACACCATGTCAATCAGCAACACTACACCCACATATTGGTTCCACTAATGCTTACAGTTACACCATGACAATCAGCAACACTACACCCTGATATTGGTTCCACTAATGCTTACAGTTACACCATGACAGTCAGCAACACTACACCCAGATATTGGTTCCACTAATGCTTACAGTTACTCCATGACAACCAACATCTAGGCATCACCAACCTAATAGCTTTTTCCGTCCCCATAGCAATTTAAGAATAAGCTTCAGTTTAGCATTAGTACAGTAGTGACCTATTCACTGTAATCAGTGAGTGTTTGAGGTTTTGCATCCTAGCAAAATCTGAGCTCAAAATAGGACGGTTACCATTTCTCAGTGTTCACTTCCTACAGTGAACACTGAGAAACGGTACCATTATACGATATCCCACTCAGCCACCTTATCTTGATACTAATCCAACCAGTCCTTGCTCTACCTTACTAATGGCCAGCGCACAGCGAGGCGGCAGTGTCAAGAGCCAATTTGAATAATAATAAATAATAATATTAATAATAATAATCTTAAAAAAGGTTTAAGGGTTTGACTCTACCTAGGAATAGAACCCATGACCGCTCCACACACAAAGCGGGCCCGGTACCGCTAGAACATCCGGTTCCCCGGTGATTGTGCCGGAAGTTGAAATGGCGACTCACCATGCCGGCGAACACCAGCGTTGCCTTGACTGGGCTGAAGCAGCAGCATCTCGGCTGGCTCTCACACATGAGCACCCTGCAGGAGATGAGGCATTTGAACATTATTTTTAATGTCATTTTTGGTCAAATGTTTTATTCGGCTAAATAACTTGTTTTCAGTGCTGAGGCACTGGTCTTCTGGCCATGGCTATATATACATACATATACACAAACATATTTGAATAGCAAATATAATATAATAAATCAAGTAACAAAGGAACAATTACAGCAATTACACCAATGTGTGTTGTTACTCAGACTTAGAGGTAATAAAGATAGTGCAGCATGTCTAATATAGTTTTGTTTGTTTGTTGTTGTTTTACGTCCTAGCAACATCTAAGGTCATATCAGGACGGGTACCGACTTGTGACAGTGCGCACTCATGGCGACTTTATAGTGCTGT
Source organism: Branchipolynoe longqiensis (assembly GCA_030323885.1). Classification (NCBI taxonomy): domain Eukaryota; kingdom Metazoa; phylum Annelida; class Polychaeta; order Phyllodocida; family Polynoidae; genus Branchipolynoe; species Branchipolynoe longqiensis. The sequence goes on from CM059199.1 coordinate 26,508,055, forward strand.
CCCACTGGGAAACCAGGCCGCCGGCACCATGACCTGGTATCCCACTCAGTCACATTATCCTGACACTGAGCGCACAAGTCCTTACCCTATCCTAATAATGCCGAGCGCCTGGCTAGGAAGCGACAAGTATCAATTTTAAAGTCATTGGTTTGACTCGACCGGGACTCGAACCCACGACCCCACGATCTACCAGCATGGCAGACGGACTCTCTAACTCATTCGGCCATCCCGTCTGGTCCCCTAATATAGTAGTCACATGAAAATAGTTCTGGGTTCCAAAGCGCTTAAATAATGTACACTACTGCAGTTTGTCACATGACGTCAAAAATGAGAAGGGTATAAATTAAATGAGTGCTGAATCTCGTCTGGATGAAGGGGGTGGGGTGAAAGGTGGATGGCTCGTCACCAATAGGGTTGGACGGTAAGGGCAGGGTGACCTGTCCATTCCCACTGGTCCCTCTGCCTGCCATGCCTCACTTCACACCTGTCCAGCAGCTGAATGAGTCACCTAATATTCGGCTAGCCTTGTGTGCTTTTTTTACCGCCCACCTACCTGCTACCTTTTGTCATTCATAGAGCCCCAGCTCCTTTCAGGTCCTCTCATAATAACCGGATGTAGCTGATTTTAAAAATGAAACCGCGCAATTCAAATTGTCTCTAACTTAATAAACATTAAACCAATCTAATCTCCAAGCCTTAAGTCTCACTTCCCTCTTTCAAAGCATGCCCACGTGTAATTTGGATATCATTTATATTATTCCGTCAAAGATAAGGAAACAAGCAGATAGACAGGTTTGGATGAAAAGGTATCAGGCTGGAAGCGACACCCTTGAAAAAGAAAGTGGCACCGTTTAGTTTTGGTAAAGTCAAAGTTTGGGTAGAATAGAGGAAGAGACAGCAGTGGCTACATGTGGGCTACATATGGGCGCCCCTAGTTAGTAGCAGTCTGAGCCTGTCACTCAGCTGGCGCCTACCCCTAAACCAAGAGCAGTCGGGTCGGGATTTAGCAACAAGTATATAATCACAAGCCAATAATGGATACAACACTTCGTCCTAAATATAATTTGCATAATAAATTATACAACACATCTTAACGAATGGGTCCAAGCTGTACATATTTTTGCAAACTAATGTTCTTCCTAAAAATGTGAAGGGTTTGTACAGTGGCTCACTTTTGTGGTTGAGAGGGTTCGTTGATGTTCCACACGCAGACCGCTCCAGACGAATGCATTTTGTCCTTGGGCAATTTCTAACAATAAATAAATAACCAATTTGTCCATCATCACTCAACTATTCAGATTATTCAGAAGTCATGCTGCTATTAAAAATCTGGTCCCTTGATTTAAACAAGTAGCTTTTTACCTTAATATTGGCTTTATTTGAACAAAATATTAAAATTCTAGAAATAAGTTATATATGTAGGTAAATTTAAGATATATACTTTTTTGTATGACATTCGTTGATTAAGCAGAACTTTCAATCATGGACTGCTCCTTATCCCACCCTAGAAATGCAACAAGTATCAATTTTTAAGTCATTGATTTGACTCAGCCACATTGACCCTAAAAAACTCCCAGAGAAGACTGTTTAAAGAGTATCAACCATGAATAACCATACTCAATCATGATTATTGTGAAATATTAAAGTTTTATTGGCCATGTTACTGTTCCTTTAAGGATCATTCAAAACTGCCAACATTATCACGAAAATCCGCTGGGCGAAGGGGTTTGTGGGGGCTGCCCCATACTTTTAGAAATGCAAATAAATGTCGATTCATTATATCTTCTAACTAAACCAAAGCAAATTGTACTTTCCAAATCCAGTTGAAAAATGTGTAGTGGCAATGGATATTGTTAAATAAATTACCTTGAATCTGAGTGTGTATTGCTACTTCTTCAATACAATCCATTCGGAGTAAAAGATCACCATTATACTTTATACTTTCGAGCGGGAAGGTAAGGGAATGTGGGGAGGGGCATGGAAAAGCTCCGTTTGTGTACACTTGTGATAATGTTGATGATTGTAAACAATGGTTAAATAAAGAAATTTAAATAAACACAAATATATTAAAAAATAAACTAAATAATCTTTGTTTAAGGTCTCAGAGCTATACTTACGGGTTTACCACTGTCATGTACGGTAAGCAACATTTGCGTTTGTGCCTCCGAAAACTGGGTATAAGAAACGCTTCGCCCTGCAAAACAGCAAAATAAATGGTCAGCAAAATAAATGGTCAATAAACAAAAATGCATTTTCTTGTAGAATACAAAATTCCAGAAACGAGTGTGGTTTGTGCACTGTCCGTCCCCCAAAAGAAATATCTCAACGGGACAGCAAGCACTACAATAAACCTAACATGGGTGCGCACGGTCATAACACAAGTCAGTATCCATCCTGAGGAACTCAATAATTGCGCAAATGAATATAACCCCAATCATTCATGTGCTTCATTGCTCCGCACAGGTTTCAGTTTGCATCAAACTGCAACACCAGTTAGTTCGGTTTTGGTGACATTAATTGATTAAACAGGGTAAATTTCAATTGCGGACAATTAGTCATTCCACTGCTCCTTGCCTTATCCTAGTAATGCTGAGTGCCAGGCTCGGAAGTGACAAGCATAAACTTTTGCACCAGGTTAGATAGCGACAAGTCAATTTTAAAGTCATTGGTTTGATTCAGCCAGCGTTCAAACCCACGACCTGCCACACAGAAAGTCAGTGGTCATTTAGCCACTCCGTCCGGCCAGACTTACCCTTCAGAAGCAGGGGACCTTCGAGTTCGAGGAAGGCTTCGCTGAGACAGATGGTGGACTTCTTCTTGCTGGTGTCTGACTGGTGTGCCTCAACCCGGCCTTCTTCCAATAAAATAAGGATTGCCTACAATAAACAAAACACTTCTTATTTTCGGGCTATTCCAAAAATGGCTGTAGTAGGGATGACAAGAGACAGCTTTTTGCTCATCCCATCTCCCACATATTGTTATTTTAGAGACCCAAACAGGAAAAGTTATTATTACATTAATTGACTAATCAGGGTAAATTTCAATTGCGGGAAATTGGTCTTCCTCATTCCACTGTTCCTTGCCCTACCCTAGTAATGCTGAGTGCCAGGCTAGGTGGTAACAAGCAAAAATTATGTCACTGGTTTGACTGGCCCAGATTTGAACTGGCTACACTCATAGTAAATGGCACCCAACTCCTTATGGCATCCTATCTGGTTAGTGTGTTTGGATACGGCTTATGTGATAACCTCAAATCCTAAGGGAGTTCTATAGCAGAAGGATTTGATTTTTGTATGGTATTAATAAATTTGATTTACAAATTCACACTGCTCAACAGCCTCAATTGATCCAAGCTTGATATAGGATTCCCATAAAAAGTGAAACAAATTTAGAAAAGCAAAAAAAACAATCCAAATCACCTGTTGTAAACAATAAATAGTGGTGTACGCTGAGTGAACACCATGCCTACACTAGTCACTACCTGATGGGTGGAGTGCTTACTTGGCCGGCATTTTGTACAAACTTGGTCAGGGCAATTGTGTCGACTGGCTTCGACGCCTCCTCCTCTTCGGTTTCTTTGTCCCCTAAAAGACAGAAACATCAAATCAGGCTACACTGTTTCAGTTAATTTTTAAGAATCACATAAAGACAATGGTTTCATGCCTCAGGAACATCTTGATGTTACATCATGACAAGTACCAAGTTGTGTACTCATCGTGGCTTTTTAGTGCTGCCTCAGTGGGATACATCACTGTCAGTAGCATGACATAATATCCCAGTCACATTATCCTTACACTGAGCCAAGCAACCAGTCCTTTCTCTATCCTAATAAAGTACACTGCCAAAACCAGGTACCGACAGTGCCAATTTTCGAAGTCTTTGGATTGACTCAGCCAGAGATCGAACACATGACTGCCCACACCATAGGTGACTGACCTATCCACCGAGCTAGCCTGTCTAATGAATACATGGCTGGCACTATCTCACTCCTAGCTTTTGTTACAACTATTACTGTTACTCACACTGATGTTGGACGGGAAGGCCGGGTGGGTAAGGCGCCCACTTACTTAGTGGGCAGTTGTGTGTTCAGTACCAGGCTGAGTCAAACCAAAGACACACAAATCTACCACTTCTCGCTACCTCGCCTAGCGGTGGACATTCCACGGAAAGCGTAAGGACCAGTTGGCTCAGTACCATGATTATCTAACTAAGTGGGATATCGCACCATGGCGTGGGCAGTATTATAGCGACAGTTGGGCAGCATTTAATTAGTATAAAACCGCCGTGAGTGCGCGTTGTCCCAAGACGGTATGTACCCTTTGCATGCAGTTTCAAAACCAAATGAAAACCTTACGGCACTTGTCCACTTCCCGGTGCTTTCTTACAATCTTATCTATGCTGAAATTCTCATTTCTAGGAGACATGCAAATACCATCTTTAAACACCCGCCATTAAAGAACTAATGTACTGTTGCCCGATGGGCTCGAATGCCACGACCTACTGAAAGGGGAGGCGGGTGCTCAACTCATCCGCCCACCCCGTCTGGCCGCCTAGCAACTTATACTAGTGTTCACCAATATTCTCACCTAAGCCTGAAGACCAGTGCTTCTGTTATATTCAGTGAGATAAATTCATGGACCAACAAAAACAGATTTTTCTCACCACCAAAACCCTTCGTTTCCTCCGGTGGGAACTGCACCCACTTCTCCACGGTATCAATCTCATCCGTCTGATTCTCCTTGTCCAGGTTGTCCTCATTTGTCTGGATGTATGCCTACAAATCAGACACCGTAAACATTCTACTTAACACAAAACATTTCCACAATGTTCCTAGGAAATATATATATAAAATATGTCTTTTTATGTTGTGGTATACATGGATATAGTAATATATTTAAAATAAAACACAGAAAAAGAAACTGAAAATTGGAATGGTGTGGGAAACAGAATCCATGGTCTACAAAATATATATACATATACATCAATTTATTAAAAATAAAGACATTAAAATACAAAGATAAAATACATTTTCTGAAAAGAAAATACATTAAAATTTCTTTACATCATTATATACATACATACTTTAAAATAAAACTTTAAAAATGCAAATAAATAACACATTTAAAAAAAGAAATACATAAATATATAATTCTACTTAATTGAAAAAAAAAATTCTTTTCGAATGCTTTTTTTTGCGTTGGTTTTTTGTTGTTGCTCCTTTTCCTTTTTTTTCGCTCTCTATTTAATTTAGTTTTCGTTCTATTTCCCACAGTGCATGACAGACCTGGCGCGTGTCTGAGCGGCCGAAGGTGCGCATATAGACCTCGTACTCGGACACGGGCGGCATGTCGAACAGGTCGTACGAGATGCGGTCCATCTCGATCAGCTTCAGCAGCTCCCGGCCGCGCGTCTTGGCGACGTGCGCCGCCTGGCTGTTCTTCTGCCTCTGTCGCGCCGTGCCGAAGTTGATGAACTTGCGCTTCGCAGTCACCGGCCTCTTGGCAAGCGATCCTGGCACCGCCGTGTTCATGTTGTTATTGGACTGGCGTGGGAGCGAGAGGAGAAGCGGGAAGGTTAAAAATAAAAAGTTAACATGTATTTATACAAAGACGCTCCTTCCGGTGGTTGGAGCGTTCGCTTCGCTTCCCACATGAAATGGCGCAGAACTGCTTCCCCGACTGTGACAAATCAAAGACTTACAACAAAGCCTGACACATAATATTACCCCACCTGGACTTCAACATTAATAGCAGGGCTCTCAATGCGAAATTCCATCTGGGACTCGGTAACTTGTGGGTCATTCGGGAGTCCCTTGTAGAAAATAAGTTTAATATATTTTTTTACATATTTTTCAAGTTCATTTAATATCTCCTCCCTCCTAAAATGTTCATAATCTACTGTTGTGTGATGAAAATTGGAAATATTGCGCCTAGAGCAGGATTCGAACCCTCAATTATTGCCATTCCGGGGCTAGCGTGCTAACCATTACACTACCTAGGCTCTCTGGTGCAATCACCCTATCCACGGCCACTTGTTTATGTGGCTCCTTGCCTCAGTTCAGTGCAGATTACTACACTATTTTACAATGTATTTTTATCTACTTAATGGAAGAAAATGGAATCAAATCTTGCTGAAATGGCCAATGTATTACTATTCTGTGTTGGTTTGTCAGAGCCTGTCAGGATGGTTACGCTGTGTAGCTGGAGTGGGAATAAATACAAACATCATAGATACGTTACTTTATATCTACTTCAATTTTTGTAATCGTGTAATACCATAATTAAACATTCCGGAGAATCAAAATAAATTTCAGTAGAAATAAGGCGTACAAAGAATTATGCGAGTATAGGTAGGCGTAAAATACAGTATGCTTTTCTTCGAATGTTAACCAGGATTATTACGAAATGGTCTATTGATTTCGGCACTACGCTTTTGCTGCGAGCCTCCCCCGGCGGTGAATCGGTCCTGCGCCGGTGTCATGGTATACAACCCCTGCCTGATCGCAGCCCCTGTCGTGGCTTCTGCGCATGCGCAGAGGTTGTAAACAAGCTCAGCTCGGCTGCAGAACGACTACACACTGCCAGTGTCTATTAAAGATTAATAGAAATGCACAACCCTAACCATATAAATTTAATATAATCTGTTTGTTGGATATGTTTTCTATATATGTTCCAGGGGTTTGTTTCTAGGTGGTGTATAGTTTCATAGATATTTCACTTTTTCTGTATGAAGATTGCACTGACACTCAGAATATCCCAACTTTCACTATTTAGTCTATTATCTCTGTTTTTAATACTTTCAGCATAAATTGCTCTTAGGTTACATTAAATACTTCAGATCTTCCTCTTCAATCGCGCATTAAGATATTTTTAATCGATCCACTGAAAGTTTTTTAATTTATTTTACAAAAATAAATGCTTAGTCAACTGTCTTCACGACAGGGGCTGCGATCAGGCAGGGGTTGTATACCATGACACCGGCCTATAAATACACCGTCGGCGCGCCGGCCTCGCCTGTTTTTTGCTTTTATTTTTGTTACCGGTACGGGTATTCCGAGCCATTGGTCGATATAAAGTTGCCAATCCATTTGCCTCTCTTGTCTTCCTTTATTATTATTTGTAGCTCCTCCTGTATGATATATTCGCTATACGAATTTTGTTTACAAAAAACAGGCAACATTATTCACCACCATCACATCCCTATTCATTTCTAGACTGATTATGGTTTTACATCCTAGCAACAGCTGAGGTCATGTCCGGACCAATACCGACTTGTGACATTCATGGTGGCTTCATAGTGCTACTGAACCAGGATACCAAACCGTCGAAACGAAAATACAATATCCAACTCATTCACATTATTCAGTCAAAGCAGAATGACAAAAATTGCACTTGTCGCTACCTCACCGGGCGCTCGACATTACTACTATACTAGGATACAACCAAGGACTGGGCCGCGTTCAGAGTGCATCTCGGCGACGTCTCGGAGACGCCTCTCTTTTCAGACTGGAGATGAAAAGCGCCTTGAAAATGGCCGCCACATTCAGTGCTTTCAGCCAATTACAGCGCAGCTTGTCCATTGCAAATGGCCGCCGCCTATGGGGGTGGCCATTTTCGAGGCGACCAACTGCTGTTGTCGTTCAGACTGGCGTGACGTCATGCCCGTCGCTGAGGCGCCTCCGAGACGGAGCCTGAACACGGCCCTGGTTGGCTGGTTGCTTGTTGGAGTTTTACGTCCTGGCAACATATAATAAGGTTATATCAGAAGAGGTACCGACTTGTGACTGCGCACTCATGGCGACTTTATAGTGCTGCCCCCCTGGGAGACCAGGCCGCCACCAAAGACTGGTTGGTTCAATGTTAGGATAACAGGACCGAATCGGGTCATGGCCCGGTGGCATCATATCTCATTGGGGGCAGAACACATAAATCCACCCTGAGTGCACACTGTCACAAGGCGCTACCAGTTCTGATGGCATCAGGTGTTGCTAGGCCACCTCGTCTGCGCCCACCTTGTCACGACCTCCTTCGGTGTCGTTGATGAGCCGATCGTTCTCTGCGTCCATCGCTTTCAGAATGTCGTCCATCTCCTGGCGAGCCTGCAGGGCAACACAACTCGGATTTAAAACTAAGTACCAGGGGTCAGAGAACCAGTTCACACTTACGGGTGTCACTCATCAGCTTTACGACAACAAGTACAACACCCAAGCAATTCGCAATTGGTGTGGGTTTCTTTTTATTACTTATGTTTATTTTATTATGTTCAGGGATGAAAGTAGTCTCCTGGAAAAAAAAGCGGAAATGTGGATATTCTCCTGTAGGTTTAGCATTGTCAGGAATCACAGAAAATTTCTGGAAGTAGGGGTTCATATATATTGGTATACACTGATAGTGCTGCAGTGTTTGGAGCATTTATTAGTGGTATATGCTGATAGTGCTGCGGCATCTGCACCATGTATTAGTATAGATCTATGCTGATGGTGCTTCGGGATTGAAAAATCCCGGAAATCCGCGGAATCGCGGAGATCTTTCATCCTGGTATGTTTATTCTGAATATTTTATATTTGTTGGTTTTGAGGTGGTTCTTTTGCAAAACAGGGTAGCAACATTAACGAAACAAAGAAAGTAATGTGGTTGCTATGTTTGTAAATTCTTTAAAGCTGCATAGTCCAATAAAAGTAAACTGTTCTAAACCAAAAAGCTCACCTAGATTTGAACCTCTATATCCAACTTAAATACTGGTGCACTTATTAGACATGTGTTTCTGCATAGAAGGGCACACTAAGTCAATGTAATAGAACCGGTTACTAATGAAGTCAATGGTGTCAAAATGTGTATGCGCACGCCAAAATCAACTTCGTGTTTTCATTCCAAATATCTCCAGTTAGCCATTTAACTTCAAACTATATTAAAGTAGCCTATAACGATCAACCTACTATATTTATATAAAATGGGGCAACAACTCAAAACCATTGTACTGTGCAACTTTAATTATTTGGTTTTGATGAGTTTGAAAGGGGCTGAGGTCAATGAACTAGAAGGATGTACACAGGGAGGGTTAGTGGTGCACAGGGTTTTGTCGCCCGCCTACTTGATAACCTAATAGAACAAATTTTGGAATTTGCTGTTATTTATATACTTTAATTGATATGGGGTGGCTTTGTGCCTTGTTGACAGCATAACCCACATTTATGGAGTATTTAGATACACACAATAATATAAATAATTTTTTTTAAATTGGAATTTTCTGTTATTTATAAACTTTAATTGATATGGGGTGGCTTTATGCCTTGTTGGCAGCATAACCCACATTTATGGGGTATTTAGATACACACAATGTATGCAGTACCTTCATATACCCCCCATCCACAGGTGCAAGTGCTATGTATATTTGCATAAAGAATTATATAACACAAATAGTATATATATAACGTATTACATACATATCACAGTATATATTACATTATATTTAAAAATTCATAACATATTACATATAAGATCATAATTGTGTGACATTATATATAACATTAAATATAATATAAGAAATTAAATAGCATATATGACATCATTTACATATTCAAAAAGGAATGATGAACTTGGAGCTATGTGAGAGTTATAATTACATGATTCACATCGCCACAAATAATTAACTATCCGATACAGCGCCAATTAGTTAATTATCGAAAATGTTAGTTGAAATCAATTCCACGCAATCCGTTAAAGGATAGGGCTCCTTTTTTTTCTTCTTACGAGAAGCGGAAAGAATCTAATGAGAAAATAAACTCTGACCTCAGGGCATGCAGGGTTTGTGTGGTTAAATTCTATCCACATATTTGTGTATTTCTGGGTTTATTGCTAGGTGTATATGTAAAAGAGTATGTGTATGTGGACGTGTGGACGTGTGTACAAAAAGGACACATGTTTGAGCCCTTGTCTTTAAATATTGATTTGACCGTGCTTTTTTTTCTTCTCAAAAAGAAAAGAAAGGGAACACAGACAATTTCCATGACTTTGCTACAAAATCCCAGAATTCTTGTCACAAAGGTGCATTTTTGGAGGCAAGGAGACTTCTAGGGACTACAGCTGGATTTAGTATACATAATGGTGCATTCGAGTTGAACCGGAAACAGAAAACGGGGCGGGGCGTTCCACACCTGAAATCAAATGGCAAAAAAAGAAAGAATAGCCGCGAAAATAGACTGGAAAATTCCAAAAAGGTTTTAAAAGTGCGCGAATGAATGCGAGTGAGTGTATTGATTTGCTCCAAGTTCGTGATAAAAGGCATTTTCATGGCAGAAAAGTGTATTTGCATCGGTTAAATAGATTTGATCATGCATAATATTTTCAATATTGGAACATGTGAATGACATTGATCTATGGATGTCACCAGTGTGGAAATATGTAATAGTCAGAACTGTTCTTCTACTAGGCTCTAGGTCAGTTTCAGGAAATGATGCCGTGAAATACTTCGGACCCATCGTGACCTTTGATGTGGCAGAACACTCATCCCTCATCGGCAAGACACTGACAGGTCACGTAAAGGCTCCACAGTGAGAAGTGTCATGGGTGACAAATTACCAAATGTGGCATCCACGTAAAGCAATGTGACAAGATGAGAATTGAGATGCTGTACACATTGCGATATATACTGTTCATAAAAGATTGCCATTTTCTATAACAACAAAACCAATATTTGTAGATTTCAACATCAGTTACATCAATGAACCAATAGCATTGACATGTCCACGCTAAAGAAAATACGCATATATAAATCAGGGTAATCAATGCAAATCAATGTCATTGACATTTGATATATTATTGATGAATCAAAGTAACCACTGTACGTGTAAGTGGATAGTCAAAATAATACGAGTAATATATCCATACAACAGAGACTTAATGGCAATAACATTATGAAAACAACGGTTGAAAAAAAATCACATTGAGGTTAGTTTTTTTTTTTTAATGTCAGGTACATCCATTACAGTGCAGCTGGGATGGTTGGTTAATTGTAATTGTTGGAGTTTCACGCCCTGGCAACATCTAAGGTCATATCAGGACGGGTACCGACTTGTGACAGTTCGCACTCAGTGCTGCCCCACTGCGAGACCAGGCTGCCAGCACCATGACCCGATATCGCACTCAGTCACATTATCCTGACACTGAGCCAACCAGTCAGCATGGGATATATCTATAACATATATACATATTAGTGGCACTGAGCAGTATTCGATTTTATTCCAATTTCCACAATTCATTTACTGTTTCACACGTAAATGTCTGTATGCACCCAATAGGGTTAACAAGGCCAGCAGAGTAAACCAGCAGGTCGACATGACAGCAGCATTGGTTCAGTGAGACAGGAGTCCTGTTGTCACCCACCCTGCTTCACAAGGCCAAGCAGGCAGCGAGACGCCTCAGCTGCTCCTAGTAGACATTTTTCATTTTAAATCAAATACTATAATCTAGGCAAATATGCCATGATACAGAAGCCAGAAATAATGTGGTGTTCTCTGTGGCGGAGTGGTTAGAGCGTCTAGATTTTTTTCTAGGTCGGACTCCTAATCTGAAGGTCAGTGGTTCAATTCCCTGTGCCCTCACCTCTGCCAATTTGGATTTCCACCACTGTGTATAACTTACAGCGTCATCAAAGGCCAGTTGCTCTCAAGTCTCATACCATGTCTATGTGGTGTGGGAGGTTAAAAATCCCTTGGGTCGGTAAAGGTGTAGGCTCGGGCTTTCTATCGACAAACTGTCTAATGGTGAAAACAAGCCTATTCAGGCTTATCCATGATAGGCAGTATAAATCTTCAAGAAAAAAATTAATAAATAAAAAATGCCAATGGCCAAGAACAGGGTCCTAATGTATGAAGTGAGAATTATTGAATTTAGTTAATCCCCGAGCCCCCCATGAAAATACGAAAGTAGTTCAAATCTAAATAATTTAAAACTTGATTATCACCCCTCTGATATATTAAATAGGAAATCATAATAAAATCTGATTGCTCGCGTCTGTATATATGCATACATGGTATTAATGTGTTTGTTTTAGTTGTTTGTTTTTTAGGGGGAGGAAGATTGTAAGAGTGTAGTAATTAACAGGTCTACAAGTAATTAACAGGTCTACAAGTAATTAACAGGTCTACAAGCAATTACTATTGATAATACATAAAAGCAGGCACAATCCAAACAAAAGGCTGTATTAATTGAAAAAGGCAATCAATTACAAGGGTCTACATTAATGGTGGAGAAAATGTGATAAATAGGACCTGTGGAGGAATATGCAAACAATCCATGATCAAGAATTAGATTGTTAGTAAACCTAGCCTACACTCGGGGTAAGATGTGGGCTTTTTTTAACAGGTGATTTTAATTAGACAATAAGGAGGTTCAGATTCTGTTTACTTCCTCGTTTCCTTCCCAGTCACGTGACCGGATGTAGCCACTGGTGATCTCGCGCACACTTCTGGGAGTGGTAACGGCTGTTTCCTACCAACACCAAACAATCACGACTCAGTAAGGTTGCTTTGGCACTTACCCCACCCCCCCCCCCACCCGCCCCCAACTCCCCACCCTAAAAACCTTTTGTTGTTGGCGCTGTGTGATGGAGAAGAAAGAGGCTTGAATAGTTGGCATGCCCAGCAGTGTGTTGCTATGGATAAGCTACAATTGAAAGCATCGGGTATAATAGACCAGATCCATGCCTGATGGAAAACGAGACCTACACATTGCTACTTTGCTTACAACATAATGGTACAGTAAAATAAAAAATTAATTTCTTTTTTAAGTTTATGAATACAAAAGGGGAAATAGTGTAAATGACAGCAAAATTGTTACATACTCCAACAATTAAAACATCAATAATGACCATCGAAATAGTATCTTATTTAAATTCTTTGTCTAAAATAACATAATCGTTTTGCTAAGTTGATCATGCCTAAGTCAGTGATTCAGTAATCTATAGTGGTGCCACCAAATTCGCTAAAAGCAAATATGGTAACTTAGTATCGATATAGTACGTTTGAACGCCAAGGGCAAGGAGTGTGTGTGTGTGTGTGGGGGGGGGGGGGGGGGGGTTTAAGCACTATGTAAAATACCATTATAATCAGTATCAAGTCCGACTTTCTGTGCTAATTTTCTGCTAGCAGGTGACTCTCATTTTCGGTTTGTTCACATGAATGAGGTCTATTGTGTGAGCCGACAACATGGTGAGATTCACTTCCGGGGTGGTGGTAACACTGGATAGATTCAAAAGAGCCAAGTAACCTTCATCGCAAGAAAGGACAAATTCAAAATACAAGCATGTAGGAAGATAAGACAGAGACAAAATTATGCATGTAATAGAAATATACAAATTCTTTCAAAGTGGCTTTATAATATCACCCATGCTAATAATTTTGTTTAATTTCATGTCAAAAACCTCTACCAGACGAAACAACCGTCTCGTCTCCCCACATCCCCCTAAACAACGGCCTCAACTGTCACGGGTTCTAATGCTGTGGTGTCACCGTCACCTCTGTGGAAAAGATCTTAGAGCCACCGATCCACCCTGTGATGGAAACAGACAAACTAATTGTAGGTGGCAGTTTACTGTATAGTATACTCTGTGGAAAGGGTCTTATAGCGTAATTCCACCTATCTACTTTGTTATGGAAATAGAACTAATTTTGCAGCTCACGGTGCAGCGTTCGCTCTGGGGGGAAATCATATAGAGGATTTGCACCACTAACCCACCCACTGATAGCAGTTGTAAGAACTAATGTGGGTAGCTGCTCATCGAACATGCTGTAAAGTCAAATGCTCGAATCTGTGGCTGTGTAGGCAGGCTAGGGTGAAATCAATACAGACAGAGAGAAAGGAAGAGTATAAAGTATAAAGAAGAAGAGAGAGTCAAGCCCTCTGGCTTATTATTTATATGGTTACATGGGTTCATTGTAGAGTATCACCCCACCCTTTTCCCCCAATGGGAAACAAGCATTCATGGCCCTACCAATAGGGATCCAGCATTCCTGGTCCCCATGGATACCAGTGGTCTGCCCACTACCACAAGCTGTATGGCCCCATGGCTACCACCAACCTTGACCTTTTGAGTGTGGTGATCCCTATCCCAGCAGAGGGGGTAGGCCCTGAGTGCACTCACACCCAGACCTGCCAGCACAACTATGTCTATTTACATCCCACTCAGGCACCACCAACCCATACATATATATATATACATGCATGCGCCTGGTCACGTACACCGATCAGTAATAGAACATTTGCAATCCCCCCTAGCTGAATATCGGAATATTTTACAATGCTCTGTGACAATAAAATATATTATACATGCTGCATGAGTACATTCATAAGGTGCACTCAGAATGTTTCACAAACGCAGCCACTAGCAAATGGCCATTCTTATTCTAAGTGAGTGCACTTTTTGCAAATACAGCCGTTAGCAAATAGCTATTCTTATTCTAAGTGAGTGCGCGTTTGGCAAACGCAGCCACTAGCAAATGGCCATTCTTATTCTAAGTGAGTGCACATTTTACTAACGCCATTCTTACTCTAAAAGTATATCCCGAGCAGTATCTATAGATGTATATGGTACCAGCATCATTTACAAACTACCGCACTCTAACAAATAGAAACGTGTGTGAAGAGATGGAGAAAAGAAAACCATACATGTGAATCATATTTATTGAATCTTGTATTTATTGTAGTTAAAAAGAAAAAAACTTCCAGATATCATGCAGAATAACGCCCAACTAATGAACTTGCTTTAATGGAAGAATTTAGTGCCAACATTTAGTTCAGTGCTTGGAAATGAATTCACGATTAAGTGAAAAGCAATTCGTAGAAAAAATAAGTATATCTATTTTGCATATTAGGCCAAGAAAAGCATTTTGCTTGTTAGTGAAATAAAAAGCAAACCTGGATGGTCAGTTTTAGTTCATTCAAAATATTATATTGTTGTGTGTTATTATCAATGCGCATGCACATTAATATAGAAAGAATCGCTAACAAAGGCGGTCTGGCGAGTGTAATTGGCTTACAACATAACTAGTTTGCTACCTATTCACTCATGTAAAATACAAGTATTCAGAGTTTCATTGGTCCCTCAGGAAGGAGTGAAGCTGAAACCCAGCACGCCAAGTCACAGCTACAGCTGCTCCAGTGGAAGTTGTGGTTGGTACCCCTCTCAGCCCTACCCTTCAGCACAGTCCCTGATAGCTTTATAAAGTATTCACCCCATACCTACAGTAACCCATTAGAAAAAGTGAAGAAAGGCTGAGTAAATGAAATGAGCACATACATTCTTAATTTAGGAAGCAAAACGAATATCTTCACAGACCATTTTTTTATATTTACCCGCAACTTCTGAACTGATTAGTAGATTAAATCCAGTAGATAAATAAACTAAAATTTGTATTGACAGAGCCCACATATCCACATGGTGGTCATTGGCAGGAAGTTGAGAGGTTCCAGGTTCAGGAAGTGGTCATTTTCATTGCCTGAGGTAGTCAGGTGGTGACCCAGTTCATTCAAACATGGCCGATTTACTTAAAAGGAAATTGATATTGTCTCATTATCCCCTGATATTATGTCATTTGAACACTCTGGAGAGCAGGGGGGCACCCAGGAATTGGCTAGGGGGTGTTTCCAAATATGGATCGAAACTACCCCTATTTTAGGGTAAGTTTTTTCACATGGGTTGGTGGAACAACACCCATTTTCGGGCAATATTTTACATGGTTTTCTGGTGCAACAACCCACATTTTGGTGCAATTTTTCACATAATCTTAAAATCTAGTGTTCCTTAATAAATTTAATGCAAGAATTTATGTCTATATGATTCAGAAAATTATATTTTGTTTAAAAATACTCATGAAATTCTTCTTTTTTTGGGGGGGGGGGGGGGGTTCCGGGCAACCAGGAAACCCCCCTGGGTGCGCCCCTGGAGAGTATATGTGGAGAAAAAACATATGTATTCAGATTGTAGCTATTGGATTTTAATCAAAATATGGTAGCGATACGAAGACCATCAACAATGAGACACATTTTCTCCAACTTTTACATAATACTACTTTGTGTATGTGTATTTACCAACTCCCCACCTTCCGCTGGTTAAGCTGGTTCCGCCGGCAGAACTCGGGATACCCGTAGTCAGTAGGTAGTAACACTAGCACTTAAACTCCAAAAGGCATAAACAGGTCTTTGCTATATTTAGTATACAGCTCAATCATAACTAGAAAGAAATTGTTATTGTTTTAATGTTAGGCAATATAAATAGATTTTGCAGACTAGTTATGTTCAAGGAATCGACACCTACGATGAGTAAATTAATTTCCTAATCACCATCTCCTAGAATGTGGAATGACTCGAATATATATTAAGTCTTCCTATAATTATAAAGAACCATGAAGGAGAATTTTGCGTTCATTTAGAGAATCAATTCGTTCAAATCTAATCTGCATGCGCAATTAAATCTTGGTAAAAAAAAGCCATGCCAGTTCTAAGAAACCACCACCATGAAGCACACATACCTTCCCATTTTGTTGCTGCAATAAATTAATTTAATAACATATGAATTGTATATTAACCAGTGGCAGTGGAACAAAAAGAAGAAACAACGACGACGAAGAGTATTCTGTAAATTATTTCAAACCAAAGACTTAGATTAATACTGGTCATAACCTGGCTTGGACTCAGCATTACTAGGATAGTGCTAAGGAGCAGGGAATGGTGGAGACTAATTGTTCAAAAATTGACAAATTCCTCAGGTAAATTAATGAGGGTAAACAGTGGTAAAGAGAACTGTAGCTTTCAGGTTGAAAACCGTATTAAACCCGACAACGATACATTCAATATATGGCTATTTCCCAGAAATTAAATATACAATGTCTATTGTAATTGCAAATATCTTTCATCGGGATTAAAAACAATGCTGACATATTTCAAAGGAAATTCTTCGAGAATTAAAAAAACTAAAGATTATTGTAATTGTCCGTGCTATCCTAACATAGGTACGGACTGTCTCCACTGGGTTAACTGCCAATGAACTTCATGGAATGCCACCGTCACAACACTATCTCGGCCTGAGTGAGAGGCTGTGGATGCCAGTGAGCTTCACTGGCTGCTATTTGTGGGATTTTTAAATGAACTTCAACTATATACACTTTCGCCTGTGTTGTAAATTCTCGGACAATTCCCGAGGTATTAACACACATGGATGATTCTCTCCACTCTGCAGAAGTTTACCGTGCCCAACTACCCTTAATACAGACTTCCCACCCCATCCCATCGTCACCCATCACTGATTTAATGAACTCATCTCATGGCCGAGATGCAGCAGTTGCACTCATATTGCACCCTGACCGCCTTCGGCCCCTGATCTGTCACCCCCCTCCAGACACCACAAAATAAAACCTACCTCAACTCGAAACTCGCCTTTGACTTGAACTTCCTTCTTCCAAATCAACAAGAATTTTCCCCAGGGATTAAACATCTGTTTTTATAAGTGAAGTGTAATTAAATATATTTGCGGACCTCTTGTCCCCCGACAAGAAGTGGGGATAGAGACTCTTGACACTTTACGTACCGCTCTCTCCTTGTAGTCAAGTCGCGTATCTTCCTTCTCGCTGGGACTGTCTTCAGTCTCATCGTCGTCTTCAAAGTCATCTTCATAGTCCTACAACCAAACATATATTCAACAGAGAAGGGTGAGGTGATGTAATATTTTATTTGGGTATTGTCTCATTGTTGTAATATTTATTTTGTTATTGTCTCAGTGTTGTATTTTGTGTTGCTATTGTCTCAGCTGGCTTTAGTTGGTTGGTTGTTGAAATTTTATGTCCTGGTAACATCTAAGGTCATATTAGGATGGGTAGCGACTTGTGACAGTACACACTCCTGGTGACTTTATAGTGCTCTCCCACTGGGAAATCAGGTCGCTGGCAACATGACCCGATATCCCACTCAGTCAAATTATCCTGACATTGAGCTAACCAGCCCTTGCCCTACCCTATTAATGCCGTACACCAGGCTAGGAAGTGACAAGTATAAATTTTATAAGTCATTGGTTTGATTCGACTGGGAATCGAACTCCCGACCTCCCGCACGCGAGGCCCACGCTCTACCGATTCGGCCACCACACCCGGTCATTTGGCTAGCCGGGACGCGACGTCACTACTACGTTGAGTTTTCGTAACAGATTTTGGCTGCCGATGTTGTATCCAATTTACATATATATGCACGTCCACCAGCCCTGCGTGGTTACTCGACGTAGTTCCAAAAGACCCGCTAGTCGTGGTAGACGTCGATGTACATATTTAACGTTAAAGTATTTAACGCCATGTTATATTACCCATGTTGCAAGCAACATCGACAATTATAAATTAGCCAAAAGTGCAATAACTATATACATATGGGTCACTCTCCTGAAAACTGGTCAGCATGGGGTAGGATTTTAAAACATCAATAAAAACCTTCCTACTTATTTTTTTCCTTATACTTTTCATATTCATGTTCAGATTTGATGAAAGAAATAAGGGAAATAAAATAAACTCTGTGCAACTTTGGTCCTTTTAGTTAGGAAGTGTTTTTGTACAAAAAAAAACCATTTTACAGTCAGCCATTTGTAACATGACATATGGGACGTGGTTGAATCCTTATTAACATCTTGTATTGCATTGATATATCAAACAAAACAGTTCCCAAATCAAAAAGACAGGATTTATTAACATGTATGCATGCTTAAATTTAAAAATAATTGTTGATGTCTTCAGAAATAACATTACAAATTTCCGTCACATGTGTAACCAGTGGTGTCTGGATGCCACACAAATATTGTACACTAATTATTCAGTGAATAAAGCATGACTGGGAATTACTTTTTTTTATTATCATCAATATAAGCACTACATATTTATGTATATTATGCCATGATTAATATGCTTCTAAGTATGATATTATTTAAATCTGATTAGATTTTTATTAAGCCGACTGTGAGGTGTCCTAAACATGTGTTACACATGTGACACACATGTTATACTGCCATAAGACATAGCTTAATCATGGACTACACCTTTATTTTTTATCTCATCAATTTATATTTTACATAGATGTAAAGGGGAGATTTCCAGCTTTCATTTGCAACCAATAAAGTGTAAAGAATTCAAATATTAGATTTTAACTCTCCATGTGACACTTCTGGCCAGTTTTCAGGAGAGTGACCCATATACACATGAATGGTGAGAAACCCCTTATTGTGCGTAATAAAAGGTCCAGTTTTAATAGATTCCACTGAACGTTGTTTCGGTAAAGATCATGGTTTTAAGGAACCTAACCACGATAATAAGAGAAGTTGGTGTATTTAGATCCGATTAAAGAGAAAAGGAAATAGAGGCTAGATAATAATGTATACTCATTTAATAAATTACATAGCATAGCATATATCTATTTATGAATTAAATATACAGACACCATATGTAGATTAAATACATAACCATTAAATGCATGTAGATAATTATATATATATATATATTAAACTTAAATATAATAACTTATTTAAAGTTGCAGTCCGATGAAAGCATCAAATTTTCGAGAAAAAAAACACTTATCTAGATTCGAACCTACATACCCAATTTAAATACTGGTGTACTTATTAAGCATGTGTTGCTGTGTAGAAGGGCATACTAAGTCTATTTAAGAGAACCGTTCACTATTGAAGCCTATGGTGTCAGACTTTCGATGTGCATGCCAAAATTAACTACTTTAAAAAAAAAAACTGTTTTCAATTTAAATATCTCCAAAGTTAACCATTTATAATCAAAGTTACTACAAACTAATATAACGTCAAGTCGATTATAACAATCAATATGATTTTGTTTTATGGATTATTTTGTTTATAAGGGGTAGTGGGAAGACAACCATTAATGGTTACACTGTTCCTACAATTTCTATTGTTAGCAGAATAGTATATGTTTGTGGGAAAATGAATAGAAATTGGGAATACAAAATGGCTTAAATGTCTTATGATAATTACACTAGACGTACTTGTAAGTCGACGTATTACTGAAATTCTTACGAATCTACGAAAACGAAGAAACAAAAATGGCAGAAACTCAAAAGCATCGGATTCTGCAACTTCAAGTTAGGTTATGCTTAGAAGCAGTGAATACAACAAGCCATATTCAGGTTAAATCACAAACATAATTAACTTAATTGCAAAGTACCACAGCCAACAAATTGACTGCTTACCTCAAAATCGTCCTCATAGTTATAGTCGTGCTCATCTGTCGACTGAAATAAATTGCAGGTACAATACTTTGAGACGTTGTCTACATCCGGTCTAGATCATTCTACCATGACTCTTACAGACAAGGGTGGAAGTACATGGCACTTACAGATACGTGAGAGTAACATGACAGATACGTGAGAGTAACATGTCTTACATACAAGGCTCTTCTTTACACAGATGTGAGAGTCCATCGAAACGTGACAGAAACTGCCGAGGGCTGTCCAGGAAACGGTTCCTCAGAAAGCTACTGGAAACTACCAAAGTGTCGCCAACTACTCATTACTGATGTTTAACTGAGTAAGAGAAGGAAACTGCAAATTGCAATTCTGGCAGGTATATTATTATAAACATTGTAAAGAAGGTCAGAATTACCTCAGCCGAAGCTGCAGTTGGTCTGAAATAAAGAGGAACATGTGTTAATTCAGTCCACTTGTGTTGAGTTGAAGTAAATCATGACTCAGTAATAAAGGATCAAACAGGCATTTATTGTACTATAGACACAACTGTTATATGAGCGTAGAATGAGTGGGTGGGGTGAATGCTTTCAAGCGGTTGAATGTACATGCGGAGGGCCCATTTGAAAGCACCTGAAAGCTGCCATTTCCATGGCAACCGACATATTTAACAAATCTGAAACATCATGTCTTTTAGTTAAATAGATCCTAAGCTTCTCAAATATCTATAGGTTTGCTACTCTCCAAAGAATGCTGGCAAAATTACACAAGGAACCTGGTTAATTCTGTAGGTGATGGTTGCAGGATACATTTGAATTATCTTATAGCTTTGTGGTTAGTATATCCTTTATTAGTTCAGTCAGGTTCTACAGGGTGAAGGTTATGCTTTGGTACTTTTGTTGTTGTTTTGGAGTGGGTTTTTCGGCTTTTTGGGTGGGGGGGGGGGGAGGGGAAGCTGGTGTAGACGGATCTGAGAGAGTGGAAAGAGAAGAGGGAGGGTGGGCAATTTTGACAGTCAATACCTACTTATTCTTCAAAGAATTCTTTATTGCCAACACATGATCCAAAATCACCACTCATGGACTGACTAATAGAATGCGACTCCACTCTTAAAGCGGGAGGGGCATTCTCTCCGAACAAATTCTACTCAGCAGAGTATCAAGAAGACTTGTTAACATTACAACTACCAATATCACAACTAGAAGTCCTGAATCTAGTGCATGCAGTAACACATTTATTGCCTCCTAACCCACAAGAATATGTCGTTAAAGTTAACACAGATAACTTAGCGTCAAAACAGGGGCCTCACTCCGGTAAAGGGAAAGACAGAATCTTGCGGGCATGCGCCAGGCAGCTATGGCTACTTGCAGCTAAACTTAATTTTAATATAGAGATCAATCACAAACCAGGTGAAGAATTAATCTTAGCGGATGCCTTAAGCAGATCACACCACTCCGAAGAGAGTGAAAAGAAAGCATGTAAACTGTGTAAATATCTAAATCTGGTAGAGATTCGTGTTGAAATGAATATGAATATTTTACAATTTGAGATGTGAATGTCCTTCCACCTGGAAGATAGTAAACTTTGTTGGCTCCATCTTCCAGACTACTCGCTGAGGCACCATCAGCGGCTACTCACCCTATATGCAAACTCGCTTGCGCCCAGAACTTGGAAAAACAAGGCGACACATGTAACTCTGTACCTGAAATTCTGCACAGAGCACCACGTAAACCCACGCCTACCAACTGTTTATGACCTGTTATTGTTCCTCTTGTTTCTTAGTGACCGACTGAAGTCGCCGGGCAGTGTATGAACTACTTCAGCTCCGTCAAGGTGTGGGTGGTTGCCGGTGTTGCGGATTCCCAGGGACACCAGTTTGCGAGGGACACATCGCTTCTGCACATGCTTCAAAATCGAACATCATTGTCACTAACGTTATAAATTTAATATAATGTTTTTGGTAAAGATCTTTTCTATATGTATACCAAACGATTTGGTTCTAGATGGTGTAATTTGAGAGATATTTGACTTCTTCTGTATTTTCCGTATGAACATTGCTCACGACCATTAACAATGCCTTGAGTTTGATGGTACGCCCAGTGCAAAACGTTAGTTTTATTCAAAATTAATAGAAATCAAGAACCCTAACCTTATCAATTTAATATAGTCTTTATGCTAAAGATGTTTTCTCTATGTCTACCAAGCGATTAGTTTCTAGATGGTGTAATTTGAGAGATATTTGACTTTTTCCGTATGAAGATTTGCTCTCGGCCGTTAACAATGCATTTCAATGGAAGTGTCCCTGGCAAACTGGTGTCCCTCGGAATCCGCCACACCGCCTCTGGTAATACTGCCGCACCCAAAATTAAAACTCTTAAACGGGGTTTGTACCGAAGCTCAGCTCATGTTCCCGTTAGAGCCCCCCCCCCCTCCATGACATCCCAAGACCTCCAAGATATAATTAAATTCCTGAGTACACGATCTCCAGTCCCACACGTCCTGACAGCTGTCTTACTGATAGGTTTCTTCACGATGGTAAGGCAGAAATCTAGTCCCTAAGTCACTATATCTGCTTAAAGCTGCATAGTCCGATGAAATATCAAATTTTCAAACCAAATCAATTATCTGGATTTGATTTTACATATCTAACTTAGATACTGATGTACTTATTAAGCATTTGTTTCTGCATAGAAGGCAATACTGAGTCAATTTAACAGAACCTGTTACTGCAGAAGTCTATGGTGTCAGAGTTTTGGCAAGCTTGCCAAAACTAATTTTCCATGTTTGCACTCAAAATATGTCAAAAGTTTACCACTTAAAATAAAAGTAACTTTGAACTAATGTAAAGTAGATACTAGTGATCGATCTAATATACAGGGATGAAAGTGCTCTCCGGGGAAAAAAGCGGAAATGCTGATATTCTCCCATAGGTTTAACATTGTCAGGGAATCGCGGAAAATTCCCGGAAGTCGGGTTTTATATATATTGGTATACGCTGAAAGTGCTGCACTGTTTGAAGCATGTATTAGTAGTGTACCCTGATAGTGCTGCAACACTTGGAACATTTGATATTAGTAGTGTACGCTGATAGTGCTGCGGCGTCAGCAGGATAATAATAACAATAATAATAATAATAATTAGTATACGCTGATGGTGCTGCGGAATTGAAAAATCCCGGAAATCCGCGGAATCGCGGAGATCTTTCATCCCTGAATATATTTATCTCAGAAAAAATACAGAAATTCAAAACCATCGGACTATGCAACTTTAATGACCCTCACATAATGAAGTTTAAAGACGTAAAGCCTAAACTCGACTCACTTCAAGTAACAATCCGCTCTACCAAAACACCTGGCTCTACCTGGCTTAACTATATCCGAAACACGCCCACATGATGAGTCTCCCGCATTCCTCTTACCTTCTCGCCCACGTCTGCGGCTACTGCGCCAATGTACGGAGGATTATAACAAACCACACGGAGGCGAGTCAAGAAGTCCAGGGACAGGCCCGGTGTCGCGGTTTCAGTTCTCAACCAGTTTCAGTTCTCAACATCGCTTCTGCGCATGCGTCAACATCGAACAGCATTGTCCAGGCATTGTCAATAGTCGTGAGCAATCTTCATACAGAAAAAGTGAAATATCTCTCAAACCACACCACCTAGAAACAAATCGCTTGGTATGCATATAGAAAACATGTTTACCAAAAAGATTATAGTAAATTGATACGGTTAGGGTTTTGGATTTCTATTAATTTTGAACAATGTTTTGCACTGCACGTACCGGCAAACTCAAGGCATTGTCAATGGTCGTAAGCAATCTTCATACAGAAAAAGTGAAATATCTCTCAAACCACACCACCTAGAAACAAATCGCTTGGTACACATATAGAAAACATGTTTACCGAAAAGATTATATTAAATTTATAAGGTTAGTGATACTGACACTATAGTGACAGTGTGAGTGCAGCAATTTGCGGCGATCGGAGACTGTTTGAATCGGACTCGATGTTGACACATGCGCAGACGATGTTGACGCATGTGCAGAAGCGATGTTGAGAACTGAAACTGGTTGAGAACTGAAACCGCCACACCGGTAAGAAATCCCAGCTGGATTTTTAGAGCACCAGCGGGCCGCTAGAACACCCCCACCCCGCCGTGCCGTTGAAACCAACCCCATTGCCTGTCCCCCGACTCCCCGTAGGCGCCGGCCCCTTTGTTGACATTCTAGCGAAGCCCTGTGGCTTCCCCCTGTGGCTTCCCCCGGGCACCCCCACCGCTCGGGAATCCCCAGTGAAAGCCCCGAATAACGTCACACCCGCAACCGGTTCCCGGCGGCCCCTTAGGCGAAACCGCGCTCGCCCCCGTATGCCGCCGGTCGCCACACCACCCGCAGAACAATAACAAAAGCCCTGTTTACACGGGCGATTTAAAACGCCACATATAAAACGCCTTGCCTAGATCGATTCACATTTGCCATGTAGACGCGACGCTGTGGCGTTTTAGGGCTGAATCGATTCATATGAAACGGTTCATCTATACCACGTCGCGAGGTGGTTTATTTGAAGCGATTCAGCTGGTTCCCGGGCAGCGATAGTGTAAAATAGCAGTGCTCGCCGGCTACAAGCTCAGCTGTAACTATCGCTGGTGCCCGGCAGTGTTAGGGACCGATTAGGCCGAAATCTATTGAATGTGATCATATTTAACAGAATTACATACTCAAATAATGAAATTTAATTAAATTAACCTTAAATTCCAAGCGATATTAACGTAGCAGCTACATCGGCGTAGAATCGCCAAGTGTAAACTAAACAAATAGCAGTGCTCGCCAGCTACAGGCAGACCACTAAGGCTGCTGGTTCCCGGCGCCAAAACACTTTCAAACTCTGTCCGTGTAAACGCGCCTCTAAAACGCTTCATATAAATCGCTTTGTCTAGATCGTTTCACAATTCCCCGTGTAAACACGGCTAATGATCGCGGAGGCCCTGCCCCCGCGCCAGTTTCGCGGAGCACGCCCGTGCCGGCCGTAACGCCTGCACACCGTCGGCGGCGAGCCC
The DNA here is from genome assembly GCA_030323885.1 of Branchipolynoe longqiensis. Taxonomy (NCBI): domain Eukaryota; kingdom Metazoa; phylum Annelida; class Polychaeta; order Phyllodocida; family Polynoidae; genus Branchipolynoe; species Branchipolynoe longqiensis. Next base: position 26,533,342 of record CM059199.1, read on the forward strand.
CGGAGGCCCCTGTGTGCTGTGTGACGTGACCGTGGCGGCCCGGCCCAACAGCACCGGCACCAGACAGCCGGTCGAACAGGTCACCAACCACACGCTGCAGCAATCCATGGCGGCCGCCCCCGTCTGCGGCCCGTCCCCTGTCGAATACAATGCCGTCCTCGATGGCTTCTGTCCTATCATATCCAACCAAACCACCCCCCCCTGCTCCGGGCCGCCCTCGAGGCAGCTGGGATCCCGGAGGCCGCTAGGTACACCCTCAAATCCAATACCGGGTAATAAATGCCTAGCAACTTAGCAACTAGTGAAATTGAGCGGGAAAAAACAAATCACCAACAAGAACCATAAAGAACAAACCAAAAGAATGTCAACAACAAACGGAGTAAAGTTAGTATCCCGACACAATCTATGACTAAAAAACATGATTTTACGTGGTTCTCATAGGTGCAACGGACATGTATACAACTTACAAGTTATTTTCTAATAATGACAGAGCGCAGACATGCCAGCTACTCACCAATGCTGGTAACCCATCACGACATATGATTAGTATTAAAGCCCATTGATTAAATTCAAGTCTTGGATTAGGAGAAATGAAATTCACAGTTGTCTATCTAAACATCTAAACCACCACAACAGCGTTCCTACACAGGCTTTCAGCAAATAGTCTAAAGCTTCGCCAATGCAACCCTTGTAAAATACCTTTATTTAACTACTATTTTAAGCAACTCATCACACAGCTGTGAGGTATAATAGTCTGCTTAATCACGTCCACCCAATATCATTGATTTCTACATTAAACATGTTGGCTGCAGGCTAACATGGGTAATTTGCACACGAGGCTCTGTCTATTTTTAGATTTCCTCGTGAATCTTCTAGCCCTACCTCGTCACTTCGCCGCTGGCTGCTCTCCCACCCTCCCACCCACATATAAGTGGTTTGAGCGCTGCCCCTGCTGTCATCCCCTGCCTGATGACCTGCCCTCATCTCCACAAGTTGCTCATAAACTGCCTGATCTGATCTGAACTGCTCAGGGCGTCTGGGTCACCGTGCCTGGCCCTCCACCTCTTGCCGCTGATACGTCAGCCCAGATTAACTTTTATTAAATTTTATTAAATAAATAACCTTTAAACCACGTTCCATTCTTGTCTTCATTTTATTGTCTGCTTGTGAGTACGAGTGTGTGAATTATAACATACCCAGGGTACAAGCATAGAAAAAGGCACCCACATGTAATTATAGCACAGTTCTTCAATGTGCATTACCCACGAGTACAAACTGATTTATCGATCAAGGACCTACAATTGTCTGCTTACTAAAGTCAACTGAATATCAGTGATTGTTTTTTTAGATTTAAAAATAAATCAAATATCCCGTGTAGAAAGGGCAAATGGGAATCAGATGCAGTTTAAAAATAAATAATCACCGGTAACTACCGACTGATTATTGACCTTGTATCTGCATAATCTCATTTGTATATTAGTAGTCCGTTAGTAGAACAGTGCTACAGACCCTAGGTCACGTGACTGCATGCCAATGCGACCACTCGCACACACCCGCGTACACCCCGCGCCCTGAGACTAGTTCTACCTTGCGGTCTTGGGGCGTTCCCGGGCTGCGGAATCTATCCCTTCGCCAGTCTCGCCCCCGGGCAGTCTGTGAGTGCGACAACAAGTGACAACCAGGTGTGAAGTGTGAACGGAAAACCTTCACATCCGACTGAATGCCCACACTGATGATTAGTGGACAGCTTGTGGAGGAACTATGAGTGGGTGTGTGGGGCGGGTTAAGCCAGCCCCCCCCCCCCCGATCTCTTTCTTTCAACTTGAATTGTAATCAAAAAAATTTCTAATTGAGACAACTTTTTAAAGTATCAATGCTATATTATCAAAAGACATGATTTATTTTGTAACATATGCGTAGACCAATGAGGACTAGGAGATACACCTACACATATGTAAAAAAAAATATTTAAAAAATAATAAATACAATTTAATTTTTTTAAAGAATTAAATAACGGGTTTTTTTCTTTTTGATTTAGTACATGTGTACTGACTTAGTTCATGATTTTGAAACTTTATATGGCACTGGTTCTATTCGATGGTGTATGGAAGTAATATGTAGCTAAGTCAATGAACCAGGTGATGCTACATATACCACTACTAAACATTCAATGTTAGATCAATTTAGATTGGTTGGTTGGTGGAGTTTTACGTCCTTGCAGCATCTAAGGTAATATCAGGACGGTTCAATTTAGAAATAAGGGTCTGTGAAACAACTGGGTGGGCAGGCAAGTTGACGGCCGGGAATGCACGAGTCACTCGTCGCGCCAGGCTTGAGTGACTCTCACATGCCCGTCACATTAGCATCACCATGTCAAGTAGATAAAAGATTCACCCGGTACTTGTAGTACACGGGTGAAGACCAGCCTTATATAAATACGGGCGAAAATAGCGTTAGTATGGAACAAGAAGTAGAATGCCTGGCACCAGTGTCAAATGGTTACTTATATCAGAACAGAGTTGGTGAATGAGAGAGAATGCAAAGAGACAAGATGGCGGCCAGAGAACGCCATCGATTTCACTTTTAAATCTGATTAAACTAGATATGATATTATATTTTTCAACTCAAAGGTAGCGGGCTATGAATAAGACGTATGTAAAGAATAAATGTTGCTTCTTAGATTGTGAAATTAGGCTCTCATTTCCTTAACCCGCTTTTTCGACCGTTTTTATATAGGGTTGGTATTCACCCGTGTACTGCGAGTACCGGGTGAATCCTTTATCTACATGTCAAGAGGATAAAGATCTAGCCACATATCTACTTCCTCCACATACGTCTATACATTCAATAGAGACATTCTTCCTTGCCATCTTTTTCTCTTTTCTTATTTAAGGCTGGAACTAATGATCAGCTTGGGCAGAATGGAAAGGTTTTCGGTGTTGGCAAGCACGTGTTGGCATTAGAAGGCATAGCTACCGGGCTCTCGATCTCTTTCTGTGTCAGCATTATGAGAACCAAGATAAATAGAGCCATAGCATAAAGGCAATTAGCGCATCATTCTGAAGATATATATATACCAGTGATTGGGGATTTATGCCCTAGCAACATGAGGTCATATCAGCATATCAAGACGGGCACCGACTTACCGTGTTCACTCATGGTGGTTTTATAATGCGCAACTAGTGTCATTTAGGGACATAGGACAGAATAATATGTGTGTGTGTGTATGTGTGCACATACATGTGTACGTACATACGTACATCAGACCTGTGCACCCGATCTCGCACCTTTCCGCATTGTCAAAGCTATTTTCTGTATTCTTGAATGACTTTCAGTAACACATTTACGATGAAAGCCAGAAACTAAGGAAAAGCCAGGGAAAGGAAGGAAAAGCCAGGAAAACCAGTAACTTTTAGTGTGATAAAAATACACCATTGCCGTTGTTTTGTCTATAGTATCACCCATACCTAACTCGTTCTTTTTAGCGTTTTATGTTCTAGCAACATTAAAGGTAATATAAGAACGGGTTTCGAACTAACTAATTGTCGGTTAATTCTTGGCATTTTGTTTAACGTTAATCAGTACATATAAAAAATGGTGGAAATCACATATATGTAGCAATTACTAAATAGCTTAATGTGACCTTTAAAGTTGTATAATCGAAAGAAATCATAATTATTAATAGTTTCAAAACCAAAACATCTACCTAGATTTGACCGTACATGGCTATGGTATACTAGTATACTCAGTGATCACTTCCTAGGCATGTTTCCCCTTAAGAACGTTAACTCTCCGGCTTCGACATGACCTAACTAACATAAGAAAAACATGGTAATTGGCTTAAACTGGTGAGCATTCACAAATGCATGCTTGCAAATATCGTCAAGGATAGACAATTATCATAAAAGTTACTAAGAAATAAAGTAGAGTAGGTTATAATTGTTACCTATATTTAACTATAAATAAATACCGAGAAACCAAATTTAAATCTACGGGTTGTGAAACTTAACTTTGTTTAGTTTTGATCTAAAGCGTGTCTCCCCTCACCCCCCTCCACGACATTCAAAATGCACTTACACTTTTTTCTTTTCGACCAGCTGCTTTTCTGCACCCTTGTCTTTGTGCCGCTGTGACTTGTCAGTCTAGAAAATGTAAAGTATGAATGTAAGGAAAGCACATCTATTAAATCTACAATTAGACAAGTAGCAGTAGTAAATAATACTAAGGGAAATAGAATATGGTTGGAGACTGCCAAACATTAATCACCATGTCTTAATTAGTGAGGTTTATATAGTATTCTTTATTGAAAGGAATATTACTGATTAGTGATCAGGTGGCTGACAAAAATGATGACTGTCATTCGCAATTTTCTGTAATAAAATACGTAGTGTCAACGCGTATGTGAGCCGTACGCGTATCCGTTTGAAATTTGTCAGTTTATCTGTTGACTTTGAGCAATGAGGACGTAGTATAAACTTCATGTTTCATTTATATCCTAGGGTTAATGACATATGTAGAACTAGAAAATAATATAGTTAATCAGATATTGGTTATATATTTCTCTGAAACAAGTGTCTGTGACACATTTGCCATTTTAATATTTAGAACAAGAATTAATAATGGTGATGTGTATATCAGCCTTAAGGTGACTGATTGTTTTGTGTGGAATTGTATGTTTCTTAGCTCAAAATGTTTAACTATGGCTAGTTTTGTCTTAGATATATTCATCAGATCATTATATTGCATGTGTGCATACATGTTTATGCCAAATTGTTATCTATGTCTATTAATTTTGAATAAAATCAAAGTTTTGCCCTACGCGTATCGGCAAACTCAATGGCCCTTTGCTCTGCTCTCGACGCCATTTCGGAATGGTGATATCGTCTATTGAACGCGAGTTTTTCCTCTTTGGAAGATGTACCGACTTAAAGAAAGATGACTGACGTCCCAATTTTCTTTTTATCAACCGCCTTCTCACCACGCGCACACATAGCCACTGGCAGTGCCGTACTTTTAGAAAGGCTACATATATATATGGCTCACGTATGCATAGCCACGGAGACTAAAGATACGTGAAGAACCAGGGCACATGCGCAGACACTGCCGTACGTCTAGACCGGCAGGTTAGGAATACTGCTCACGTACGCGTAGCCACTGCCAACAAACTATTCAAACAAGAATAAGAACTTGAATCAAAAAAGAATCAATATAAGATTGTTATTAAGATTCAAACAAGAGGTATGTACAACAGTTAAAAAAAGCATGACGTCACAACACAAGCTAGAAGTGAACAAGATGTGCACATAAAATAATCAACCTCATAACTATGTCTTTGTGTTTCGTCTTTCTTCTCCCCATCGCCACCTTTGTCGCTTCGATGCTTCCTTGCATCATCCTTGCGACTTTCTTTTCGGTCTGCTTTCTTATCTCCCTTCCTCTCTTCACTTCGGTCTTTTTCCTTTCGGTCTGCTTTCCTATCCTCCTTCCGCTGTTCACTTCGGTCTTTTTCCTTTCGGTCTGCTTTCCTATCTGCCTTTCGCTCTTCACTCCAGTCCTTTTCCTTTCGGTCTGCTTTCCTATCCCTCATCCTCTCTTCATTCTGGTCCTTTTCCTTTCGGTCCACTTTCCTATCTACCTTCTGCTGTTCATTCCGGTCCTTTTCCTTTCGGTCCACTTTCCTATCTACCTTCTGCTGTTCACTCATGTCCTTTTCCTTTCGGTCTTCTTTCCTATCCCTCGTCCTCTCTTCATTCCGGTCCTTTTCCTTTCCGTCCACTTTCCTATCTACCTTCTGCTGTTCACCCCGGTCCTTTTCCTTTCGGTCCACTTTCCTATCTACCTTCTGCTGTTCACTCATGTCCTTTTCCTTTCGGTCTGCTTTCCTATCCCTCATCCTCTCTTCATTCCGGTCCTTTTCCTTTCCGTCCACTTTCCTATCTACCTTCTGCTGTTCACCCCGGTCCTTTTCCTTTCGGTCCACTTTCCTATCTACCTTCTGCTGTTCACTCATGTCCTTTTCCTTTCGGTCTGCTTTCCTATCCCTCATCCTCTCTTCATTCCGGTCCTTTTCCTTTGCGTCCACTTTCCTATCTACCTTCTGCTGTTCATTCTGGTCCTTTTCCTTTCGGTCCACTTTCCTATCTACCTTCTGCTGTTCACTACGGTCCTTTTCCTTTCGGTCTGCTTTCCTATCCCTCATCCTCTCTTCATTCCGGTCCTTTTCCTTTGCGTCCACTTTCCTATCTACCTTCTGCTGTTCACCCCGGTCCTTTTCCTTTCCGTCCACTTTCCTATCCTTCGTCCGCTCTTCACCCCGGTCCTTTTCCTTTCCGTCCACTTTCCTATCTACCTTCCGCTCTTCACCCCGGTCCTTTTCCTTTCGGTCTGCTTTTCGATCTGTCTTCCGCTCTTCACTCCGGTCCTTTTCCTTTTGGTCTGCCTTCTTATCCTCCCTCCGCTCTTCACTCCGGTCCTAGAGACAAGGTCACGTGCAAACAAAAAGGTGTGGGGTGCAAGACTCAGTGTATAAAGCTACTTTCTTGTCTTTTTTTCTTCACTCTTAATTTTTTATTCGTAATAAGATTTATTTTTTTTAAACTGAAAAAAAGTGGTGTTGATTTGGTTTAAATTGGTGTACAAGACTTCAATGAGTCACAGCCAGACCCTAACGCCCCTACCCCCTTCCAATCCTCCAATCACTCTCACCCATGTGACCCGTCTCAAAACCTCCTCTCTTGCCCAGTCACCATCCTTCTATTCACATGTCGCAATTACCCTCCTACCTTTTAATTCCATGTATATATATATATATATTTTAAATTAAATAGTGTAGTGGTCTGCACTGACCTCTCAGGCAAGGAGCCACATAGACAGGTAGGCGTGGGTAGTGTGTTGATATCAGGGAGCCTAGGTGGTGTAATGGTTAGCACACTGGCCCGGAATGCAAAGAGATGTGGGTTCGAGTACCGCTCTAGGTGCAATATTTCCCATTTTCATCACCCCCCCATGACACTGGTGCCGTGACCAGGATCCTATACAAGCTACGCGCTGTATGGTTGTTGAACCTACCCTGTGTATGTAAGTGCGTTGCATTGCCTGTATGTATGTATTTGTAAGCATTAAAAGACTTATAATTCCAGGGGGACGAGTGTAGTGGTCAGCACTGACCTCTCAGGCAAGGAGCCACATAGACAGGTAGGTGGGTAGTGTTTTGATATCAAGGAGCCTAGGTGGTGTAATAGTTAGCACACTGACCCGGAATGCAAAGAGATGTGGATTCGAGTCCCGCTCTAGGCGCAATATTTCCCATTTTCACCACCCCCATGACAATTGTGTAATTTTCTAGGCCTTGTTGAGAAGTGAACTGAACACAAGAACTGTAAACGATATGAAAATGTCCAATCAATATCAACACACACCCCCAGATTATATTATGTGTCTATCTCTGTCTCTCTCGCTCTCTCTCTCTCTCTTCTCAAGCCTCTTACATTCAAAGAACAAAAATATATGAAATAACCTAATACATATTACTTTCTTTAAGTGCAAAATTAATTAAAATTTTGGTTGTAAATTACAATTCAAATTAGGCGAAATAATGTTGTTATGTGGGTCGGGATGCGAGGTTAAAAAAAGTTAATGCAACACACTCAATTGGCATTTTTCGAATAATGTATTATCCGTATAAGTGTCAATCCGATTCACACCAACAGCAATGTTACTGCAAACTGACGGTGAATGTGTGAATATGAAAACTGATGGTGAATATGTGCACAAAGCCGGGTGGGAAGAGGGGCCAACAACTTAGGGCTTTGCTGTCATGCACAAGCCCTCACCTTATGTCGCTTCTCGCGGTCTTCGCCATCGTCTTTCCTTCGCCGCTCCTCTCTGCGCTTCTGCCTTTCCTCATCATCCTAAACAGATGTTGACAGGTAATTAACGGAAAGCACCAGGCGGGGTAGTGCTATGCTAATTATTTAAACAATTGGTTTGGCTCCGACTTTCATGTCACATTTTTCATCAATTGGTTGTGGGTTAAAGACCTGTGAAAACATGATTACTCCATTGTATAAAAGCTTTGGTAGGAAAGAAAATGTATGAAGAGGTAACAATGATCTGGACTTACCGCGCCATCTTCCTTGTACTTTTTATGACGGCGTTCACGTTCCTTGTCTTTCTCCTGAATAGACATTAAAGTAGATCAAAAGCAGTTATTTGTCTTCTTCAGAAAAACTACATTAGCTATTATATCTTGCTGAGAGTCCGTGAAAAGCCCATTCACATAAGTACAGCGTCAAATAATTGAGTCTATAGATATACATGCCAAACGCATGTAAGGAAATGTAGCAGGTAATAAAGACAAATCATGTGTTTTTTCTTATACCTTTCTTTGACACCATTTTTGTTCCGAACAGAATATTTCTTGCTCAAGGAAATAAATATAGTTTATTTTCTCGCTTTTAATCGAAGAAGGCATACATATTTAAAAGGCAATTCCCCCGGAAATTAAATTAATATAGAACTTGTCGACATAGTGAGTAGTGTGCAGTGTTCAGTAATACCTGTTTTCAACGATCCTTGTGGTTGGCAAACCCCTGAGGGGTGTGAACAATCTTTCAATGGATGACCTGTTTCTTTTGTTTCATTTGTCTGACCCTCCGATAAAAGACCACCTAATATGTCAGAATTACATCGGGTTGGATGCAGTTATCCTTTGAAGACAGTCACTACTCACTATGTCGACACGTATCAACATGTCGATTCCCACTTTATAGATTCTACACAGATATTAAGTAGTTACTGTCTAAAGCGGCTGTCACACATCACCGGATTGAGCAACGGACATAATTGTCTAGTCCAGTGGTGATAAGTATCAAAATGTATTAAAATGTGTCAAATTGTTGCGACATCTGGTCTACGAATGGACATGAAATGGATAGCCAATGGAAGAAACAAACTCAAACCGGACAAGAACCGAAGACGCCAGTCCGGCGGCATCCATTGCTAGTTTTGTGCATGTTCAAAACTTGAACAGACACAAACCGGACTTTGTTCGGTTTAGTCCATTTCCCCCAATCCGGTGATGTGTGACAGCCGCTTAAGGCCGAAAATCCATAACAAAAACAAATAGCAAAAGGAATTCCTACTATCACTATCCCCAAAAGTAGAAACAAATATATATTTTTAAACGGGAAAAAAACGTTTGAAAATGGTTGGAACACCAGTACTTCAGTACCGACAATTCTGTTCTATTCCAAGGTTATTAATAACGAAATAGTTGGGTTTTTTTGCATCAAAGTTGAGATAGATCATTCCAGAGACCGCAGACTCAAGCACCACATTAGGGTGACAAAGTGTTCGCTGAATGATTTCCGTTTTTAAATCAGACCAGTAGAAACGTGAAATTAAAAAGCATGTTCACATCTATCCAAATATAGGAGAATAACAATAAGTGGCATCGCATTAGACTAGTTCGATATCTGTTTTATCACACTGGGTAGGCCAATGGGCATTGCAATATATCTCAACGTAGGCAATATGTCATCAGAAGCAATCAAGCCTTTGAGAACCATTCATTCATATCGACCTCGCTTTCACCTCAGTCGATATCCATCCCAGAGTCCTTCAGACCTCAAACCCCATACAGGGCAATGACTGCTTAATTTGAATTATCTTAGTTTGCAGTAGGTTTCCTTTCTTAATTTAGCCAGCACTTACACTATGACAGAACAGGCAGACAGGATACTCAGTAAATTAAAGATAGTTAAATAGAACAAAATGGCAAAAAGAATCAACAGCAATAATAAAACAAGCAAAACTACACAAATTAAGGTTGTTTCTAGTTAGCATTAACCTTGAAAATTAACATCTGTGCTCTGGCTCCGATATTCGAGTAGCCAGCTAATGTTCGGCTAATTAGGAAAAACATTAAAATTGCCCTCAGTAGAGTATTTTGAGTTTCGCTGGTCCATCAAGAACTGGAGTTTGGACCAGCAAGCTAGGTCGTAGTTTCAGCTAACATGGCATAAGACGGGGTTGGTGCCAGTCCCAGCCCCATATACTATAAACTAATTGTGCACCTCTAACTACATGCCTCCTGATGACTAAACTTGGTAGGTTTCTTGCCATACAATCTACATTTAATATAGATTGCAGTGACATTTTCTAGCAAATATTTTACAATAGATAACAGAGATTTTCTGTATGTGTATTCACCACATTCCGCACTCTTCGATTTTCAGATTACAGCATGCTTAACTCTGGTCACCCAATCAATGTTATCTTTAAATAAAAATACGGCAGACAAAGGATTTATTTAATAGTCCTAAACACTTTAAATCTTCCCAGTCGACTGTAATGTGGGTTTCAATGGGAACTGGGTCAAGTGATGAAGACTTGTTTAAAGCTGCATAGTCCGATGAAGCATCAAATTTTCAAAACTAAAATAAGTATCTCAATTTGATTCTACATATTGTCGTGGGGGTGATGAAAATGGGAATTATTGCGCCTAGAGCGGGACTCGAACCCACATCTCTTTGCATTCCGGGCCAGTGTGCTAACCATTACACCACCTAGGCTCCCTGATATCAACACACTCCCCATGCCTACCTGTCTATGTGGTTACTTGCCTGAGAGGTCAGTGCAGACCACTACACTCGTCCCCCTGGAATTGTAAGTCTTGTAATGCTTACAATTATATACATACAGGCAATGCACTAACACATACATACACAGGGTAGGTTCAACAACCATACAGCGCAAAGCTTATACAGGATCCTGATCACGGCAACCAGTGTCATGGGGGTGATGAAAATGGGAATTATTGCGCCTAGAGCGGGACTCGAACCCACATCTCTTTGCATTCCGGGCCAGTGTGCTAACCATTACACCACCTAGGCTCCCTGATATCAACACACTCCCCACGCCTACCTGTCTATGTGGTTACTTGTCTGAGAGGTCAGTGCAGACCACTACAATATCTAACTTAAATACTGGTGCACTTGTTAAACATTTGTCACCACATAGAAGGGAATACTGAGGCAATTTAATAGAACCTATTACTGCAGAAACCTATGGTGTCAGAGTTTTGGCAAGCTTGCCAAAACTAATTTTGCTTGTTTGCACTTCAAATATCTCAAAAGTTTACCATTTAAAATAAAAGTAACTTTAAACTAATATAAAGTAGATACTAGTGATCGATCTAATATATTTATCTCAGAAAAATTACATAAACTCAAAACCATCGGACTATGCAACTTTAATTAAAAGACTCACCCCTGCTAATTTTAGCAGAACTGATTGGTCAGGTTCATTAGTTGTCAGTAGTTAGAGGAACAACTGCTATCAGAACAGATCCAACATTCTTGTTAATTTTGATTTTCACAGAGTGATCAGAACAAGAATCAAGGGGTGGTTACAGTGCTAAGGAGCTGGCCAACCGTATTATTGTTCTAAGCCGCTGACGCTTTCAGACAGGGTCAGACTACTTTGTAAGAGTGGAACCATTTGATCCTCTAAGATTTCTTATTACACGTCACTTGGACACTGGGGTGCTTTCTGGTCCGTCGAATGTCACTAGAGTTATATGGAGTTATTAGAACATAGTTCCACAGTGAATAATGATACACAGTAGAAGTGTGCAATAGAAATCGAAAGACAGGAAATTTACCTCTTTGTAGGCATATGTAGTCCTCATAGGTGAACCATTTCAAATGGGTCTCAGCATTCAACGTGGCCCATTTGAAGCCAATCCACCTACCCAACCACTTCAACACACCCTTCACATAGGTAAACTCATGGCTTTTGATAATAGTATCAGATAGTATTATTTTAAAATAGTATTAGAAACACAAGAATTGGGATGAACGTGAGAACGAGATCTACCTCCACATCTTTATTCGGCTTTTTATGGTGATCTTCGGGTTCATTTCTCTCCTGAACGAGAAAGTTTGACATTATGCTACATATGAAGTGCAAAAAGGTTTGATGGCATTCATTCTTTTTGTAGGAGTTGAGCTATTTTTGTGTTTCAAGAAAAAAGGCTTTTTGATAATGCTTGCTTAAATAAATGAGGTAGTTGGTTGGTCGACTAGTATGAGTGAAGAACGCTGTGAAAAAGGTCAGAGGTCACTTACCTCGCCATTTCCCCCGTGCTTCCTATGACGACGCTCACCATCTTTCTCCTGATAAGAATTAAAGTTGGGCATTACATTAAAGTGAGTGAACGATTGGGGTTTTATGTCCTATTACAATTTAGGATCGTTATCAGGAAGGGTAGTGACATGAGACAATGTGCACTCATGGTGACTTTATAGTGCTCCCGCATTGGGATACAGTGCCACAGACACCTAGACCTAAATATCCCACTCAGTCACATTATCCTGACACTGAGCTAACCAGTCTTTGCCCTATTCTAGCAATGATAAGGATCAAGCAAGATACCACCGAATACAAATTTGTCTAAATCTTGGGTTTTATACGACTGGAGATGAAATCCAAAATCTTCCGCACAGGATTGATTGATTGGTGGTTGCTTCATGCCATGTTGTCAGCAAGGCCATATGCACGGTGTTCCGCACAAGAAACAGGTGCCCTACACTCAGCGATCTTGTCTGACATAACAGAGTGCTGGTCACTGAAGTTGGAAGGGTATTAAGAGCAATAGAGAATTTAAGTTGCATATTAAAGTAGACAAAGTTCTCTTGTTAGACAATCAATGCAGAGGACATGGCTGCTATAAAGTTGTCTTGTTAGACTTAATCAATGCAGAGGACATAGCTGCTACAAAGTTCTGTTAGACTTAATCAATGCAGAGGACATGGCTGCTACAAAGTTCTCTTGTTAGAATTAATCAATGCAGAGGACTTGGTTGCTAAAAAGTTCTTCTTGTTAGAATTAATCAATTCAGAGGACATGGCTGCTACAAAGTTCTCTGGTTAGAATTAATCAATGCAGAGGACATGGTTGCTACAAAGTTCTTCTTGTTAGAATTAATCAATTCAGAGGACATGGCTGCTACAAAGTTCTCTGGTTAGAATTAATCAATGCAGAGGACATGGTTGCTACAAAGTTCTTCTTGTTAGAATTAATCAATGCAGAGGACATGGCTGCTACAAAGTTCTCTTGTTAGAATTAATCAATGCAGAGGACATGGTTGCTACAAAGTTCTTCTTGTTAGAATTAATCAATTCAGAGGACATGGCTGCTACAAAGTTCTCTGGTTAGAATTAATCAATGCAGAGGACATGGCTGCTACAAAGTTCTCTTGTTAGAGTTAATCAATGCAGAGGACATGGCTGCTACAAAGTTCTCTTGTTAGAATTAATCAATGCAGAGGACATGGCTGCTACAAAGTTCTCTGGTTAGAATTAATCAATGCAGAGGACATGGCTGCTACAAAGTTCTCTGGTTAGAATTAATCAATGCAGAGGACATGGCTGCTACAAAGTTCTCTGGTTAGAATTAATCAATGCAGAGGACATGGCTGCTACAAAGTTCTCTGGTTAGAATTAATCAATGCAGAGGACATGACTGCTACAAAGTTCTCTTGTTAAAATTAATCAATGCAGAGGACATAGCTGCTACAAAGTTATCTTGTTAGACTTAATTTATGCAGAAGACATAACAGCTGTTCTCTCATTATCCGCCAGGATGGATAACATACATTTACGTAAACGCCAGTTAATTAAATGATGAGCGTGATTAGTGTCAGGAACACATGAATAAAATGTACAAGAAAATAGATAAGGCTACCAGTTACCTCGGCGTCTTTAATCTGCACTGAGTGAACGCATGAATGAAATGAACAGGAAAGTAGAGAAGGCTACCAGTTACCTCGATGTCTTTAATCTGCACTGAGTAAGTAGGTGACTGGTGGACTTCTACATGTCAACTACATTATATGAAGGGGAATAGGAATAGAAATAGATGCTGGCATAGATGGTGGTAAAAAAGAACGACAAGGGGGAAGTTTAATTGGGTGAAGAGGGGCTGTCAATACAAAATTCAAAACATAAACACCAGAATGAACCCTTCATATATTGCATTGTTGATCATAATGATTTATGTATTTTGATATTATCTTAAGTAAAAATAACTTACTACACTCTCTTTCTTCTTGTTTTTCTTCTCGGCTCCCTAAGCAAGAACAAATGTAAAGAGAGCAGGATTAGGCATGATCTTCAAGATTGAACCCAAGATTAACCAAGGTCTACATATGCCATAACCTACACAATATGCCATAATGTACACGATATACTATAACCTATACGGTTACACATAATCTACACAATATGCCATAACCTACACGATTTCCATAACATATACGATTAGATTAAATCTACATAATATGCCATAATACATATATAGGTCGCAAGTGACAGTGGAGGCGGCGGAAGCGCGGCTCGAAGTGCATTGTGGTAGGAGGTAAATAGATACAGAGAGATGATTGGTCAATAACATAGTGTGTTATAAAGTAGTACAGAGTAATAAACATATATATATAATCCCTTACGCAGCTTTATACTCGCATAATGCTTATACATCACATATATGCCATGACCTACCATAATCTATACTATATGCCATAATCTACTAGATTAGCTATAACCCATACAAGATGCCATAATCTACACAAATAACAATAACCTACATGATTAGCCATAACCTACATAAATAGCCACAATCTGCATATTTAGCCATAATCTACATGATTAGCCATACCTACATGATCAGCTATAAATCATGGCTTATCTTGCCATCTTGCCTAATCTTGCGGTATTGGCTAATCATGTAGATTATGGGTAATTATGTAAGGTATTGCTAATCATGTAGGTTATTGCATATCGTGTATGTTATTATTAATCATGTAGACTACACAATTAGCCGTGATCTTCCATATTAGTATTATTACCCACGATCCGCCAAATTAGTCATGACATATACGACTAACCTTAAAGCTGCATAGTCCGATGAAATATCAAATTTTCAAAACCAAACCAATTATCTAGATTTGATTTTACATATCTAACTTGGATATTGATGCACTTATTAAGCATTTGTTTCTGCGTAGAAGGCAATACTGAGTCAATTTAACAGAACATGTTACTGCAGAAGTCTATGGTGTCAGAATTTTGGCAAGCTTGCCAAAACTAATTTTCCATGTTTGCACTCAAAATATCTCAAAAGTTTACCATTTAAAATAAAAGTAACTTTGAACTAATGTAAAGTAGATACTAGTGATCGATCTAATATATTTATCTCAGAAAAGGTACAGAAATTCTAAACCATCGGACTATGCAACTTTAAACCTAACAGATTGACAATGATTGGCAATCATGATCTGTGATTTCTGCTTAGCAATGAATTACATGCTCAGAAATCTGAACTAATATGTTCTTACAAATTAGTCGACATGATATCCGTCATGACAGTTAATTCCAACCGGTGATAATTTCAGTCTTTGATTGTGGATTGCAGATTTAATTAAAACAAAAATACATCAAATTTCTAAATCTGCATTCTACGGGAATACCAGTGAGACCTAGGTCAGAATTGTTGTCATTGACATTTTGCGATATAAACTCTGAACCTTACATATTTCTTGTATTAATTAATCAATTTCCCGGGACACAAATGTGAAACTCCTTGCCTATTCTCTCTAAAAAAGAAAAAGAACCTAAATATGTCACTGACTATATGAGGATTTTCGTTAAACAGGGGATCCAGTGACAAAAATATACAAAAATCCATGAAATACTAGGGGTATCCGAAGGCATGCCCACCGCGGGAAAATGGTTAAATGTACGATTAAAATGGTGCAATTTGGCACCAACTGGGACATAATAAAGGTTTGGGGTTTTGGTGTGGACAGGATACCCCCCCCCCCCTAGCTGATTTAGAAACTCACTGAGAAATAGAATCCCTGGTTGAAGTGACATAATATGATGTTTTTTTTAGTTTCTGCCATATCTTTTTGGATCATTATACTCTATTTTACTTTAGGTTGTAGAAACTTCTATAATAAATTGCTCTTTTTTTTGTTTTAGATACTTGAAGTGAAAACATTCAGAATAAATTGGGTGGGCATACTGACATGCTGGACATCATAGGCTTTGTTTGCCCCCAAAAAGCACCAAGCTCATAGCTACTACACCGGCACCCAGAATACATTGAAAGTTGCAGGTGTTCAAATCGTGGCAGAGTAGTACAGGAGCACCAGGCTCAGAGCTACACTGGTGGCTTTGCTTACCCATTTTCGGTGCACAACTTACAGCAGTGACAGGTTCTATTAAATTGACTTAATATCCCTTCTATGCAGCAATAAATATCTAATTTAGTGCATGAATACCTAATTGTGATATGTAGGATCAAGTCTAGGCTTTGGCTTTGAAATTGCTATGCCACCTTAATAAATGGTGTTCCTGTCTTAATTCTACAACTTACATCGACATCGTTGGACACAGCTTTAGATTTTTTCACTGGCGATGAAGGTTGAGGCTGATTTTAAAAGATTTTAAATAAGGGATCACATTTTAGGAAGCAACTAGGTATTGAGCTACACGTTAAGCCATCTAGTGGTCTGCGAAATATAAATATACACTCATGTGCAATATTACTCCACTATTCACATTTGTTTTTCAATATTGATTGCCTAATACAATACTGCACATATGTTACTTTGATACTGGGATGATCTATGTTATTGAATGGCAATAGTACCAAATGGTGTCACTATTATTTCACAATACAACATTTGAAATCATTCCACCCACCAACGTGGACATATACCCCCATATAGACAAAATAGACATATACCCTCATATAGACATATACCCCCATATAGACAAAAATCATGAGTCTCGCTAATATTACAGCTCTTTAACCATACATTCATTGTACGGTAATAAATGTGTCAAAGACGGCCTCTTAATTATTATGTGCTGACACAATTGTTGTACTAAATATCTATTCTACCACTATTACGAATTGTATTTTCGTAATGTAGAGATCACATGCCAAAAGAACTAAATGAATGTTGCGTAAGACTGTCACTTACCGTGCTGTCATCCCTGTGTCTTCTATGGCGACGTTCTCGGTCATCCTCTTTGTCCTGAAAAGAATGAGGGCAAGTGATTGTGGAGTTTTACAGCTTAGCACCATCTGATGTTGTATCTGGGCACGCATGACAACTTTATAGTGCTGCCTTGATTGGGATACAGTATTGTCATCACCATAACCTGATATCCCACTCAGTCACATTATCCTGAAACTGAGCTAACCTGTCCTTGCCCTATCCTAGTAATGCCGAGCGCCGGGTAATGTAGTGACGCGTAGGTAGATCCTAATTTAGACTTAGTCGGGGATCGAACCCACGACTTGTGCTTTACCAACTCGGCCACTCTATCCGCTTGACCAGCGAGGATGTCACGTGCACCAATGCACCTCCGCAGCAGAACGCCACTACATTAAACAAGCTGTTTTTAACATGCTTTTCTTGAATGAGCATTCGCTATATCTTTATTAGTCATACTAGAAACAACCATTTCCCTTAGAATCCAAGGTGTTTTTTTTAAATTATTCAATAGTTCGGTATTACAATTTATATATGTGTACAGATCTTTTAAATCTGATTACAGTTATATAAAATTCATGTATTACCCTTGAATGATTCCTAAGTCATCAGTTTCAAAAGATTTAATGTTTTGCCATAATTTGTTCACAATTGCAAATTAGGGAAATCCTTGTCTTTAAGGTCCCACATGGAAGCATATATTCTGTCCAATATTAAAGAATACCATGCTCTATAATAGAAGGTCAATAGACCTATTTATATTTTGCAGAGCCTCATCTTATTATTCTTTCATAAATTTCATATTAAACTTGCTAAATTTATTAATTTCCGCCAACTGTTAATAATTCTGTAAAAAAACAAAAACATCATAACTCCTGTTCTACTTGTCCTATCACGGTGTTTATACCAAAATAATCAGAATTCAAAGTATTACATGATGGCACATTTTTCTAATTGATTAATGACAAAAATTGAAAGACCACTTTTTTAGGCATGGCTAGCTGACTATTGTCCACAGGTTTCAGCAGCTCGGTGTTGGACATCGGAATAATTCCTTTGATTAATTCGAAGATTTTGTAGAGGAAAGATTGCTCTTTTCACCGATATTTAGAAGGTGTTTGTCAGGGTTCTAAAAGTGGCAGAAATTCTCGCAAGAAACCTTTTTCACGTCTTGCCTACTAGATATGAAAATGAAGCTTAGTAACTGAGGTTTTGATTAGTCTAGGTTTCATGCAGCCTGGGTGAAGCTACTTCCAACACTCTGCATTCAAAAAGAGCATGCAGAGTGGTGCTTTCACACTGTGCTTAGCATTGAGTGGCATCCGTGGGGGCGGACAGGCGCTGCACAGTTTGGACCACCTAATTAGAACTACTAAAAATAACCCTGCAGGGAGGGGAACTAAGTGGTGGTCCTAATGCGGTGTTAAATCCGATAGGTGGCGGTGTTGTGAAGGATGAATCCATGACCCTTGTAACGTACCCCTGAATTCTCCTTATCCTTGTGTCGCCTCTCCCGGTCCTTGTCTCGCCTCTCCGAGTCCTTGTCTTTACGGTCCTGTTTTTCTTGGTTTCCATCTAAAGTAAGACAATTCCACTTCGTGAACACAACACTCTATTCAGGTGAGTTCAGTATGTGACCAGCCTTGGCAAATGGCCGGTAGGCTCACAATTGTCTAAATTTGAGTTTCCTATTGATTATTATACTTATACTAAGTTATAGTATGGACCTTGTACCTTAAGGATTCTTTCTTTCTTTTTCTACAAACTATCTCCATTGTTACCGTTGCCTGATGTCATCAAAGTAGTGCTTGCCTGGTCAAAATATTGGTCGTGAGACAGAGGTTTTTTTTGTGACAAGTTTTTTATTCTGCCCATAACGTGTAAGCTCCCATGAGGGTGCTTGTTTTCAACGCTGGACAGCTGTGATACTGGATTGGTCTGGTCCTGCACTCAGGAGTGTTTACCTGATCTTTCTCGGGCCAATCTTTTGCGGTTTTGGGTGTTAGTACTTTGTGTAATGGCATGTACGTCTGAGTAGTCCTAGTAAATAGCACTCATGGCGAAATGAACGCAAACCGCCATTGAGACAACCATACTTTAATACTTATAATAGTGAAGTGGGGTGGTCTCAATGCTAGAGACGGTGAACTACCTCACATTGCTCATTTGCCTCTTGTCCTAGCGTATACTAGTTTACTACACCTCCGTTACTATGAATACAGCAGCTCTGTCAGTACTCCAGCAGAGATGTACAATACCTAGTCTAACACGGGTATTTCTGCTTCTGCTAGTCTCTCAGGAAGGCCTGAAACTGGGACCCTGCACACCGGGTCGCAGCTTCAGTTGGGGTTCGTTCCCCTGACATCGCTATTCTTCACGATCGACCTGCTGCTAACCACATGACTCCTCATAGCCAAACTTGGTAGTATTCTTGTTATACATTTGTGTTCTAAAGTAGATTGCAGTGAAATTATCCATCAAATAGATTTAGATAAAATACTATTTTATGTACGTTTCTTCACCTCCCACTAGGTGAGCTGAAGTTGCGACCCGGCGTGTGGGGTCGCAGCCTTCATCCTTTCTGAAGTACCAGCAACACTAGGAATACCCATTTTTCTGTACTAAATTCACATAAACGCCAAATAGGTGCCCACAATATAAACTAACGGGACCTATCAAGTTAGTTAAATGGCACCTTCTTTGAGAACTGAATAGATTTGCCAAGTTTGAAAGGCCCCGTTCATAATCCCTCACCCTCCCCCAAAAAAGTAGAAAGCAACTGAACAAGCTGATCCCGGGATGGCTGTGAAATGAGCCGAGTGACCTGAATAGGTCATTTCCACATTCAAACTGCCATCTGAAGGCAGTGGCAAGAACTAAAGTATCGCGGAGCAATACTCCCCGGAATATGTAGTGAAATACAAGGAACTTGCACACCACGAAATTACATTTTCAAATTATTGCCTTTGTTTCTAAGAAGACTTAACTTCTAGTTCTTACATAATAATCTGAATACCGGAAGTTAAGAACCAGGAATAGAGCATAAATGGACCAAAATATCGAAATCAAAATCAGCCTTCACGGTACAAGAAAGGTTTCCTCATACAACTGACCCCTTTCTCAATAATAATAATAATAATAATAACAATAATAATAAACATTCCTCCAATCCTGGAAGAGAAATCAATACTGAATTACGCTGGTCTCTCACGAAGAACTGAAGCTGTGACCCAGCACGCCAGGTCATAGCTTCAGTTGAGACACCAGACGTTGGGGTTGGTGTCATTTAACTAACTTGATAGGACCCTACACTTTCAACTTACTTTATACCTATAAGTTATAACCCACTGCCTCGTCATGACGGGACAAGCGGGACTCGGAATACCGAATTTAATATGACTTCTACACAATAACCCAACATCGGAGTATTATGTGGGTCGACCGCTGAACCTGGCCTTTGTATTTGTAAGAGTCCTAAGAATTACATCAACTTACAGGTAAGTCTAGTTTAACTGTAATGTCGGTAAATCTGGGTACAAACCATCCTCTTTCTTCCGATGATGCTTTCTTTCATCATCATCCTTCGATCGCTCCTTCCGCCTCTCCTTTTCTTTACCCTTGTCTCTGTCTTTATCCCTGTCCCTGTCTTTGTCCTTCTCCCGCCTCTTCTTGTCATCCTTGGAACCCTGGCGGGGGAAAAGTCCAATTGATCAAAAACAGTTAACCCCCATTTATTCAGTTATCTATAAGGCCAGGTTATCAATGGTAGTCAGGCCATATCAGGATGGGAACTGACTTGTGACAATGCGCACTCATGGTGACTTAATAGTGCTGTCCTACTGGGAGAGCAGGCCGATGGCACCATGATATCCCACTCAGTCACATTTTCCTGATAGTGAGTAAAACCAGTTCTTTCCCTATCCTATTAATGCTGGTGACAAATATAAATTTTGTAAGTCATTGGTTTGGCTCGGCCAGGGTTCAAACCCACTTCCTCCTGCACAAGAAGCCAGCCAGCGCTCTTACCTACTCGACCATCCCGTCCGGTCGAGTCAATAACAAAATGTCAATTTCTAAAATAAACCAAAGAAAGGAACAAAATGCAGTTGCTCACTGAACTGTGTCATATGTCGAGAGATAAATGACTTTAGAACGAAGTGTGGATCTCGTCTTTGAAAATTTGGTTGGGTTTTGGTGGTTTAAAAAAACCATTGCATTACCTGTAAAAAATGAAACTAACAAATTTATATGAGCGGTTGGGGTTCCATTTTTAGCGCAAGTGCAACTAATCATGCCATGCCTGGTACCGCAGAACTGCACACCAATGCTACTAGTCTCTTACTTAACCAAGAGCAGAACAGATCCCACTCAAATAGATTAACTTTTGCTGGGCTTCCCCCACCCTATTCATCCTGTGTTAATTACTAACATATGCATTTCCGTCCACAATTTCAGTGTGACCAATTCGCTCACTGAGAAAATTCCCAAATCTGCGTAAAAAGGTGATAATTAATGTACATTAATGATGGTTGAACTTTAAGGCACAGCACAAATTCGATCTTGATAGAAATTCACTAATTGCATTGTACTATCTGAAAGCTGCATAGCCCAATGAAAGCATCACATTTGTAAAATCAAAACACTTGCCTAAATTTGATCTTATATATATCCTATTTAGATACAGTTGCAACTATTAAAGTTGCATAGTCCGATGGTTTTGAGTTTCTGACATTTTTCTGAGATAAGTATATTAAATGGATCGTTATAATCTACCTTACTTTAGTTTGAAGTAACTTTTAATTGAAATGGCTACCATTTGAGATATATGAAATTCAAACATGTGAAAATAATTTTGGCAAGCACGCCAAAACTCTGAGACCTTAGGCTTCTGCAGTAACAGGTTCTATTAAATCGACTCAGTGTTCCTTTCTATGTGGCAACAAATACTTAATATGTGCATCAGTATCTAAGTTAGATATGTAGAATCAAATCTAGATGATTGTTTTGATTTTGAAAATGTGACGCTTCATCGGACTATGCAGCTTTAAGCATATGTTGCTACATAGAAATAATACTAAGTCAACTTTGTTGAACCTGTTAATGCTGAAGCCTATTATGAAATTGTGTGTTATTCCACGTTGTTTGAGTTCGAATTAGTAGTGCTGCTAAAATCTTTAAGCAAGTTACAGTTATACCCTCTCCCCCTTGCATCATTGCTTCTCGGAATCCCTAAGCCCTTCCCATCTTCCTTGATACTTCTATACTGGTTGTTGCCTTACCCATATGCCACCCCCTTGCTCCCTGTGCCACAAGTGTGTTCATGAGTCAGACATGCCTGTACACCCACGAGATACTACTTCAGTGCATTTGTTGGCGTGGCTTAATTTATATTCCCTATAACACATCATATTCCCAAATAGCCATTACATTCCTGAAGTTAGCATATTCCCAATATCCATATATTTCACAATTTTATTGTGTCAGAATATTGACATGCACATCAACATTAATTTAGCATGTTTTAATTTCAAACATATCACCAGTTAGCCATATATAATGCTAAAACAAATTAAAGTAAATTAGATTACAACAATCAACCTAATATGACAAATGTAAAGGCAGAAACTAAAAAGCACCGGACTATGTAACTTTAAGTACACTGCTTAAGAACAACAAAAAAGATACAAAATCGCGAGAAAACACATTTGAATAAATCTCGAGAAAACACATTATTTTGTTTGTCTTAACCAATTATTCTATATTTGTCAGTGACATTTCCGAAAGATAACCTGAAAAGAGACTAATACAGCAATTTGTTTCCGTGACCATCTGAGACAGAAATAATTGGAAGAAATTAATTAGAGCGAGTTGACTTGCCACACGTCAGAGTGCTAAATATACAGTTGAGTGTGTCCGACCAACTGCCTGCTTGAATATCGTCATTCACGATAAACATATGAGCCTGTCTCAAAAGGTGATAACTCTTCTTTTTTTTTTGTCCACTGTAACGATTGACACAAAACAGCACAGAAACGGTTATACTGAAAACACAAGGACATTTGCTTCAAATCAATATGTATTCTATTGGGATTATGAAGCACCATGTAAAAAACGAATCAGTTTATCCTGAGCAAATGCATAAGCATGTTGATCGATAAAATGGACAAAGTTTTGTCCCATATTGCTTAGCACCTTTTGAGACAGTCTCATATGTCCGTCAGGAAGGACTGAAGCTGCAAACCAGTATGCCTGGTTGTAGCTTCAGTTTCACGAGGTGGTGGAGGAGGGGGTGGTAAATACACATACACAAAGTGGTACTAGTTTAATTAGTTAAATCCTGAGTTTTAAAAGAATAAAGAGAAAATGATGGATCGATTAGTTGGTTGGTTGTTGGAGTTATATACGTCCTGGCAACATTTAAGATCATATCAGGACGGTGGTGGAGATAGATAAACTGGGCACAACCGTTTATAGAGCTGTACGGGTATTTAATATACCAACAAGTGGGAATGAGGTACTTCCTTGTACTGTACAAGGTAGCCCTTTGTTGACTGCAAATAGTACTAGTACCGTTAAGACTAATATTACTTTGTATTTAAAGTTGCATAGTCCGATGGTTTTGAGTTGCTATCAGTTTTTAAAGATACATATAGTAAGGTTGATCGTTATAAGCTACCTTACATTAGCTTGAAATATTGTTTACTTTAAATGGCTAAATTTGGAGATATTTGAAGTGAAAACATGCCAAATTAATGTTAAAATGTACGTCAAAATTCTGACACAATAGGCGTCAGCATATGTAGGATCTAGTAATCTAAATAAGTACTTTGGCTTCGAAAATTCTATGCTTTCATCAGACTATATATGCAGCTTTAATTACTTCAAACAGTACTAGTCTAAGAAGCAGCAATCTTTAGGTTTGCTAAGGGGTCACCCAAAATTTCCAACATTTTCACGGTTGTACAGAGAGGGCAATCGGGGGTGAGTGGAGAACGGACTTTTACTGGGTTTTTAGAAATGTGTTACTTTTGTTTAATGACTTATTATAACTTAAACTGCTGGTCTGCCTTTAAAAAAAAGTATGTATACTACTTTGTAGGGAGTGGGGGCGGGGGGTGTGGAAATGTAGTAAGCTTTGTATGACAGTAAAAATGGTGAAAACGTTGAATGGTTCCCTAACTACACAGCAGTACGTTAGCCACCAGCACTGCTACTTGTCCGAGTCCAGTAACTTGAATCAATAGCCCTGTTTACACAGGCGATTTAAAACGCTTCATATAAAACGACTTGCCTAGATCGACTCACATTTGCCGTGTAGACGCGACGCTGTGGCGTTTTAGGGCTGAATCGATTCATATAAATCGGTACATGTATACCACCATGCGAGGTGGTATAGATGAAGCGATTCAGCTGGTTCCCGGGTGGTGATAGTATAAAATAGTAGTGCTTGCCGGCAACAGGCTCAGCTGTAACTAATCACTGGTGCAATGTTAGGGCCCGATTAGGCTGAAATCTAGTGAATGCGATCATATTTAACAGAATTACATACTCAAATAATGAAATTTAATTAAATTAACCTTAAATTCCAAGCGATATTAACGTAGCAGCTACATCGGCATCGAATCGACTTGTGTAAACTAAACAAATAGCAGTGCTTGCCGGCTACAGGCGCAACACTAAGGCTGCTGGTTCCCGGTCGCCGACACACTTTTAAACTCGCTTGTGTAAACGCGCCACTACATCGCTTCATATAAATCGATTTGCCTAAATCGCTTCACAATTTCCCGTGTAAACACGGCTTTTGGTGGTACTGTTAGTATGCCTTGAATTAACTAGTGGATGTCCAGTTGGTGTATCAAAAACAGAATGTTTTGGAGGTCCAATAAATAATTCACAAGCTCTTTCTGTCATCATTCATCAGCAATTGTGTACACTGCTCGCTACAAAAATAGACACAGCCACTTCTTCTGTACTTAAATAAAGGATTCACCCCGTGCATGTAGTAGGGTATGGGTGAATCATCTAGTCTGTACCCCGAACGCTAGAAGAAACCTGTTAAATATAAGCGCATTTCTTATTGATAAATGCATACGCTTGTCACTACGTTAGAAACGTGCTCACCTTGAGTGATTTCTCAAGCTCAGCAGGGTTCCAAGTGTCCTCCATATCTCGAGGCTGGCAAGGTAAGCACAGTGTGAAGGAGGTGTGAACAATTGGTGGAAAAAACCCTGCAAACTAGACCTTATTTGCGCGTGATCCAAAACGAGGCTTGCAATAGCTCTATTTGATATGTACAGATGACTTACTTTTATATACCGGGTCATGGTAAAAGTAAGTACTAATTGTATTGTTTTTCACCAGAATTATGGGTCACCGAAAGAGTATCTAATTGAGATTTCATGTATTAAATCACGTAAGAATACTAAGATTGTACCCAATGATATCATAAGTTAGAGTTGCGCCACCCAATATGGGACATCCCAACACCAGGGTTTAATGCCATATAAAGCCAGAGTTGCGATTAATAAAGGCGCACTAGTAAGTAGTATAACATTGGCTCCTACGATTCCTGCTCTGACATCATTATACCGAACCGAACCTGCCAGAGGTACGGGCAGGGAGGAGGGGGGAAGGCAATAACATACTCGCATTATGTTGCCCTCCCCAGAATAAAGCAGCCACCCAGTCGAGGCTAAAGGCTGAGCCATGGCCCTCATAAGAACATATTAGACCCCCCGGGCAAAGCAATGTATTGGGGACCATAACACCCCAACTGCTATTATTTCAGTCAGTCCTAAAATTGTTCGATAAGGAATCCAAATGAACTACTATTTAGGTGCTCTATTAGTTCTAATAAGCAATATGCAATGATTTTCTATTCCCCAATTAAATTATGGAACACAAATTACCGTTATACATATTACTAAATAACCTCGCCTCAAACGGATATGAGCAAAGGCTTTAAAAGCCTCGTTTTCGTTCATGCGTGATTAAAGCCTATTAAAGGTAACTGAGATGCACCACAAGTGCGGCCTCTAGTGAGTTCCTTATGTACACACTAGGTGGCACCAAGTCGTCAGTGTAATGGAATTAGCACCATGTTCGGCTGGCTAGACGTCGGTAGCCAACCAAAATCTTCGAATGCTGAAAGAAGAAAAGGTCAATGTTCAACTGGAATAATTTTGCTCACAAAAATATGCCAAAAAAAGGTGAGAAAAAGAAAAACAAGCAAAAAACATGTAATTAGAACTGTATGGGTATTGCGTTTTGAATGAGGAGTTAGGAGGCAGGATACGTCTCACCACTGACATCTCAATGTACTTCAATTTTAATTATATTAACTAAGACCGAGGAAATGAATTTATTTGTAAAGTACGACCCAAAAGATATGGGGATTCAATGCCAACTCCTGCCAGATTTCATGCGGCCTGGCTGAGTCATTGATGGCAGTCTGTTTGGAGTAGGCCCTACCTAATTAAATAGATGGTGAATAGGTTGAGGTTTGCATAAGAGGCTAAGTAGCATTTTTTTCTATATACATTCCCAAAGTAATAGGTCAGCAAAATAAGGGATATTTAGGAATTTGAATGAACATATTAATATAATACTTTTGTTAAATTACTAAAAACACACATTACCCTTACTTTATTGAAATCGTATGAAATGAATAATAAAACTTACTAGTAGTTCTTAGCTACTTAAGGCATTTTGATCGTCGAGTGCTTTGTTCCAGATACCTTTAATAAATATATTTGACGTTGTCTTTGGCTAGGATAGGCATTGGTAACAGCTTGTTGAATGTGCACATGACATTGAAACAAAGAACATGTGTTCTTGGCCTAGAATTAAATCAGCGGTGGGGTGAATGTGCTGTGACGTCATAATATAGCATATGCCCATAAAAGTGTCACATGGCTGAAAGTAAAACACAAATTAACAGAGATTACTAAATACTTTGGTTTAATTGACCTTCAATAAATTAGCCTTCGATCTTATTCTTTAGCAAATTAACATCCAATTTAAGTGTTTCTATGGGGAGCACATTGAAAATAGTAATTCGTGTCGAGGGCAATGCATAGAGCCCGGGTTGTCTTTCCATAGGGCAACACCACCCAGAAAGCCTTATTCTACTAACCTGTCGCTTTGCGCATGTCGGCCCCTAGGTGAGGTGCGAGCTGGACTTATACTAATGGTATTAATTGTGTATCGTATATCATTACACACGTCTTACGTTAAAGTTGCATACTCCGATGAATTTCAGTATGTTTTCTGAGATAAATATATTAGATCGATCACTAGTATCTACTTTACATTAGTTCAAAGTTATTTTAATTTTAAATGGTAAACTTTTGAGATATTTCAAGTGCAAACATGGACAATTAGTTTTGACAAGCTTGCCAAAACTTGGACACCATAGATTTCTGCAGTAACAGGTTCTGTTAAATTGACTCAGTATTGCCTTCTATGCAGAAAGAAATGCTTGATAAGTGCAGCAGTATCTAAGTTAGATATGTACAATCAAATCTAGATAATTGGTTTGGTTTTGAAAATTTGATATTTCATCGGACTATGCAGTTTTAATACTGGACTGGTTTATGTTTCACTGATGGTACTGTATTATAGAGTTCCATAGACAAAATATTAATATAAGTTGAGTACACTTGTAATAACTAAATTTAAGCGATTGCTTTTATGGCATAAGCATACACTGTAAATTTGATAGATGGGTGAAGTGATTTCAACTGGGCATATATTTAAAATTACTCTTTCAACCAACTTGGTCTATTACATATCCATACACATATGCAAAAGCCCGTCCTTCGATTTAGTGCTTGCAATACATTTATAACACATTGTTTTATCTCCCTCCCACACCTACATGCATGCATGTATCACAATTTGTGTGTATACAGGTGCCTTTCTAGTTTAGGTGTGATTAAACAACCAACTAATCTTTTTTGTTCAGATTCCCATATGGCAGCTGGGTGAGGGAAAAGCTGAACGTCGAGGGCTGCAGTTGGACAAAGTGCTACAATGGAATGGTAACTTGTTTAGACAAAAATATACAATGTATATTAAATATAAAAATAACTGATTAGTGGTAGAGTAGCATTGAAGAGTCTGAGGCAGCATACTATGAACTACATTTTCTTTTGTCCTTCCATTCCTTGTTGTTGTTTTGTTGTTGTTTTATGTCCTAGCAACCATTTCTTTGACTGTTGCTTCCTGTCTCTGAATGTGATGTGTTCTGGACTGCAACTTATATTGTGATTTCACTTATTGGCTCTATTCTAGGTTCTGGACTTCAAGGCTTCATCTGGGGAAGCACAGATAAAGTTCCTGCGGGGAAGTCTGAATGGCTTCTCATTCCCTGCAATTGATGACATCGCTTGGGTGTCTGCTGATCTGCTTACAAATCTAAGCCCACCATCTACTGACCGCCATGGCGTGCAGCTATTTTTTCTGGGAAAATATATATTGTTTGATGTGAAAATTTCTTTTTGTTTTTCATGAGAACAGATAATCAATTCAATTTTCATGTTACGTTTCAGTCAGTTCACATAAATGTTATCAGTCACGACAATATATTTGTTTACATAAGCAAAACTTGTAACACTCAAAAGACATACTTGCATACATGTAATGTGTAGAAATAATACCCTTAACAAAACCTTCTTTTTTTTGCATACTTTTAGCAATTTCTGAGCCAAGTTATTATTGAGTGTCACATGAAACATGCGTTATGTGGCACATGAAACATGCGTTACAACTCCAATAACATCAGAAGCAATGGAAGTATTCCAAAATAACTTTGAAATATGTCCACAGCATCAAAAACTAATAAGCATAAATACCTTTTCATGCTCTGTGGTGTTTGTTTGATCTTGAAGAAAAAACTTTTCCTTTCCATGTCACAAATGTTTCAGTGTTACAATTTTATAAGTCCTCTGTTCTACTCTCAAGTGTATGGACCCTCATAAAATTGCACTTAGTTACTCCTAGTGAGTGCAGTTCAAAACCGTACTAGGAAATAATAAGTGTCTTGTTTTAAATCTGACACTAGGCGGCTTTTTGTGTCACACCGAAACACGCGTAACGCTCTCCACTTAGTCGTGTTCAAAGCCACCCCGACTTGCAGTCGGGGTCCAAACTGCTTTTCTTTTAATTGTGCCTTAAAATAGGATATATGTGGAACACAACAAGCCTAACTAGGATAAGCTGTGACGTATTTAAGTTTTTACCCCCGATTCCCCCTTTTGAGGACCAGCAGCAAAGAAGCACCCATATATATATACAAGTGCAAATATGATTCTGAATCCAATCCGATTCCGCCCGCTTTTCGAAAATATGATTCTGATTCCAATTAAAAAAACACAAAAAAACAAGATTCTGATTCCAATTCCACTGTTTAAAGCAAATATGATTCCAGTTTTAAGGCATGTGATTCCAATGGGGGACTTTCTGGGGGGGGGGGGGGTCCTCTGGTTACATGCTAGGCGGCAGCAGCCGACACCGGGCCTTCAGCGGTGGGTTATGTGGTTGGGGCTTAGGGATGTGGTGGGGGTTGACGGTGTGTGGTGGGGGTTGACGGTGTGTGTGCTTGGTGGTTATGGTGGGGGTGTAGGTGTGTGGCTGTGGTGAGTGGGTATGGTGGGGGTGTAGGTATGTGGTGGGGTTGTAGGTATGTGGTGGGCATAGATGGTGAGGGCTTAGGGATGTTGTGGGGGGTTGACGGTGTGTGTGTTGTGGGTGTAGCTGGGTATGTAGGTGTAGGGTTGGTATAGGTATGTGGTGGGGGCTTAGGGATGTGGTGGGGGTGTAGGTGTGTATGGTGGGGGGGCTGAGGGTGTGTGTGGTTGGGGTGTAGGTGGATATGGTGGGAGTGTAGGTATGTGGTGGTGGTGGGTGTATGTGGTGGGGTTTAGGGATGTGGTGGGGGTTCACGGCGTGTATGCTTGGTGGGTATGGTGGGGGTGTAGGTGTGTGGGGATTATTAGAGGTGTGTTGTGGGGGTGTAGGGGTGTGTGGTGAGTGGGTATCGTGGGTGTGTGTGGTTGGGGTGTAGGTGGATATGGTGGGAGTGTAGGTATGTGGTGGTGGTGGGTGTATGTGGTGGGGTTTAGGGATGTGGTGGGGCTGTAGGGGGCTCAGGGATGTGGTGGGGTGTATGTGTGTGTGGTGGTGGCTGAAGTTGGTATGGTGGGGGTGTACGTGCAGGTGGGTATGGTGGGGGTGTACATGTATGTGTGTGTGGTGGGGGTGTAGGGGTGTGGTGGGGGTGTAGGTGTGTGGTGGGTGTATGTGGTGGGGGCTTAGGGATGTGTTGTGGACTTAGGGATGTGGTGGAAGTTTAGGGATGTGGTGGGGGTTGACAGTGTGTGTGCTTGGTGGGTATGGTGGGGGTGTAGGTGTGTATGTGTGGGGATTTAGGGGGGGGGGGGGTGTTGTGGGGATGCAGGGGTGTGTGGTGAGTGGGTATGGTGGGGTTAGGGGTGTGGTGGGGTGTCTAGGGGTGTGGGGCAAAACAAAGGCTCACAGCCATTGAGTTTGCCGATACGCTCAAAGTCAGACTTCGGAAATGGCAAGATCTTGGCCCCTCACAAGTCGCCACCTGCCGACAGTATATTGCAAAAAGGTGTTGCAACAAAAGTCCCCCATTATAAGTATATTATACTACTATGCAGTCATATTATAATCATTACTATTGTTATCAATTGATACTGTTAACGATAAGTTATATAAAATTATTTATTTTTATAATTGACAAAGACAGATATAGCAATTTAGGAGATTATTCCTACAACACATTTTCTGCAAAGCAATTAAGAACATCTTAAGTTAAGATGATTTTTCTCAATACATTGAATTGAATTGGAATTGATCAATTGGAATTTAGCCCATGTATGTTAAATATGTATCAATCAATCAATAATTCTGTCCTCTAGTCGAGGGTTGGATGCAATGGTTCTCCACTTGTCCCAATGGTGTGCTGTTCTGATAGACTGTGAATAATTCAAGCCTGTCCACTGTGAAATATTTGTAAACCATGATGTTCTTGGTCTCCCTCTGCTGCCATTCACCTTCCCTTCCAACAATGTACGGTATATTGAACTCTGACGAATGATGCGGCCAAAATAAATAAGTTTCTTTGTCTGTATAGTGGCAAACAAGTGTTTCTTATTTTTAATTTTTCTGAGAACTTCTTTGTTGGTGATCTTCTTTGTCCATGATATTTTCATCATCCTTCGATAAGTCCACATCTCAAATGCTGCTAAACGTTTGTACATTTTCTTAGAGATTGTCCATGTCTCAGCCCCATACATTAGAGTAGACCACACATAAAACTGAAGAATACGCTTCCTTGTTTGTATTAATATCTTACTTGATGTTAACACTCTATACATTTTGGAGAATGTTGTTCGGGCTATAGACTACATTTGGTTCTATAAACATAAAAACTAAACAAGGTTGTGCTTGGAGAACATTTGTCGGAGTACAGTTCCTGTCTCAGCAGCCTATACTTGGTCCGTTTAAGCCTAGGTCACAAATGCTGCGGTCGCCGAAAGGTGTTATGCCTACAGTCTGCAGTGTGGCTTTCAATTTATGCAAATGTTACGGTCTGTGGTTTATCTATTCACAATTCACCACATGGCATAGGTGACCGTACGGTGTCATATATATTTTTTTTTTGTGTCGGCGCACAACAGCAGATAACAAATTTTAAGACATTTTTGTATTCACAATTTCTATGCAAACATATTATTCTGTTAACAATAGTAATTGGGGGGATTCCAGTGGGAATCCGGCCTGCAGCATTGCGATTTTACCAAGGTTAAGATAACTTTGACTTAAAATAACCGCTACCGCTTGCGGTGAGCAAAAAACTGTACAGTACAGTCACCGTACGGCAATCATAACCCGCCGTGTGGTCTGGACGATGTGGCAACTTAAGGTCGCCGCAAGCACGCCGTAATGCATTTGTGACCGAGGCATTACTTAGCATCTGAATTTATTTTTTCAAAACATTGACTTGAGACAACTTCAATGAACTTCAAGTTGATTGATAATTTGATTGACAACAAACAACGGTAGCTGTCATCAAATCGAACTAGAACATTTACGGAATACCAGGAGTTAAAATCACACATAATATCAAGTAAATACCTTAACTGGTGGCATTCTTTCTGTATTGTAGTTAGACGGACTCAACAGAATCAGTATTCAGCAATTGTTTTCTGTTGCATACGGCGTAATGTGTATTTCATATCTTCAGCTTATCCAACGCCGCCATCGTACAACAACTATGTGACCTATTGAGCCTGCGCAACGTCTATTTGATTATGTCGTAAATGTTAAAACAAGTCACGTTTCTCTTCGCATTCACTCATAAATGACTACTTTGTAAGGTGTAACAGATGATACATTTTATAATGGGTCACTGATTATCGAATGTTAAATACGATATGCTATATATTGTCGTAAATAACAACTTCGCTGAACAAATCTGCGCCAGTTAAAGCGGAGAGGAAAAGGGCAAGTCATTTCGCCAGCGCAAGATTTCCTTTGGACCAGTTCAACTGCACATGTGTTAGAGGGGTAGTTGGGTGATATTACTATTTCCATAAATAAATATTAGCATGCATGGCGTATATTTAAGTATAGTAATATCACATAATTTATAGTAGTCTGTTTCTTGGGTCATAATTCAAGGGTATGAAAAAAGATCTGAAATTTAACCCAACCTCATACCCACACTATAACCCCTTTTGAGGACGAGTCGAAAGATACAGCGCAGAACGTCAACACCAGTGAACCCAGACAGTGTCGTTCTGAACTAAGTTACCTTTACATTTCACCACGAAATATCGGAACTAGGTGTTTGTCACCATCCGATCGGATGCAGTGCTTGTCAACGAGCATTTAAAGATCTATATATTTCCGGGATTCATCAGATCAAGATGTCAGAGAACTCTCAGGCGGTTAATCCGCCGAGCCCGAAGAAGAAAGCCGATAGGCCAGTAGTGGCGAAGGTGTCCATCCTTCCACTGGTCAAGAAATACCTCAAAACAGTCAGTATGCTCGTTGGAGTCTGGGCTGTTGGCTACTTCAGATTTAGTGCCACCTGGATGCTGATCCCACCGTTCTTCTACATCTTGAATGAAGAGTACCGAAAATCGAAAAGTGCGCAGAAGAAGTTTGCGAGGGAGGCAGCTATAGACGAGAAGAGTGCAGTCCTGTCTAGAATTGATGAGCTTCCAAGTTGGGTAGGCACATTTCAGTCTTCAGTTCAGGACAGTCGATGGAGGATATTATTTATTTTTTGTATGCTTAAATTTTGCAACGACCGCTTATCACCTTATCATAGGCTTATGCAGGGATATATCCAATGGCAATGTATTTGTTCAGGATATGCACAATCATACAATTAATATGGGATGTTACCCGTACAGCTGATAATGTAACAGCTGTCAGGACTCAGGTGCATGATGAAGCTATTTTTTAAATTGTCATTGTTTTCCTTATTAATTTGGTTCTGATCAGCGGGGTAAGCGTGGGATCCTATGCCCATGGTCCGTTCATCTCCACAAACCTGACAAAGATTTAATCAGCTTCCAACTGTTTGATGACGTTTTGTCGAGTTTGTTCACGCCCGGCATTAACTGACATAATACCCCTGTCACACTACGACATAAAACAGTAGACTAGTGTAAGCTGACATAGGTGAAATTTGGCCATTATGTCTAGATACATTACTCGTTCGTTGACACACGTCAAGGTTTTGGACATACCCAAAACTTTTGACGTAAGGCCGTTACGTTGGTTTATGTTGCGCTCATGTTAGGCTTATATCGAGACATGTTAGAGCTACATCAGTCTGCGTTGAGCTACGTCGACTTACGGTAGACTGATATCAGAGCGCGGGCTGCGCGTTCTTCCAGGCTCTCCGTCAGTCTACCGTGAGTCGACGTAGCTCAACATAGACCAATATAGCTCTAATGTGTCTCTGATATGTGTCTAACATTAGTCTAACGTAATTCCAACGTGTCTTGATGTATTTGACATAGATGATGAACGGCTGGCGCATATATAACATATGTAATGTAAGCGAACATTATGCCATCAAGTATATAAAGGCATCCGTTACACTCACGTTGAGCGTTCGCTGTCCTTACGCTGAGTACGCTGGACTGTCGTTAGACTGACACTGCTCACTCGCGGGCCTGACGTCGACTCACATTACGTCAGACTCACATGTAGCTATGTTAGGGTGGGCATAATTA
This sequence comes from Branchipolynoe longqiensis, assembly GCA_030323885.1. NCBI lineage: Eukaryota > Metazoa > Annelida > Polychaeta > Phyllodocida > Polynoidae > Branchipolynoe > Branchipolynoe longqiensis. The sequence goes on from CM059199.1 coordinate 26,567,692, forward strand.
TGCGAGTCCTATGCTAAGCCGACGCTATGGTTTCGCTAGGCTGACGCCGTGCGCTGGAACCTCGTTAGCCTTACGTTGGGCCTTTTTTTTTTTATGTTCTAACTCGTTGAGACACGTTACAACTACGTTGGACCTACCTTTCGCCTACGTCCACTACATTGCATTGACGTCCAATTTGGCCCTGAAACGCAGAGAATTTTGACGTATCTCGATGTAAACAGATTATTTTTACGTTGCCCACTTGCTGGCCTGTTATGTCATAGTGTGACAGGGGTATAGAGTAGGTTTGTGAAAGTGTACAATGATTATGAATTGCGGTATAATCTCTACAAATATTTTGTATTGTCTTACTACATCTACCAAAAGTAATCAATATATGCGTAGCAGTGTTATTCAATTCTAGGCCCCTCTAATTTTGTGTTCTTTTAATGATTTGTTGCAGGTGTTTTTCCCTGACGTTGAGCGTGCTGAATGGTTGAACAAAGTAAGTCACTTTCAATTCAACTGCCAGACATGACAATATAACAAAATTAATTCATTGGATCACATAATCTTTTAGCGAGTAACTTCAGTAAGTAACTCGCGCTGTCATGATATCTTCGTAACCTGAGTAATGTTGCTTGTATACTCTGTTACTTATTTATCCTGGAACTGAGCCAACCAGTCATTGCTTTATGCTGGTAATTCCTAGTTCCAGGCGAAGTTGTAACAAGTGCCATTACATTTACAATATGGAAAACGAATGTACAGCACACAAAAACAAGTAACTAGGTCATCCCATCTGAGTTCCGCAAGGCAGATGTCAAAAGAGGGACCTGTAGTTTTTACGTGGACAACTTTGCAATTTATTATAACAGTACTAATTTGAATGTCATTGAGAGACAGTTACAGCTTTGCATTAATAGAATGCACTCATGGTCAGTCACAAATGGCTTTAAATTTTCCAAAGCAAAAACCATTTGCATACATTTCTTCATATGAACTCAGAGCTCACAATGAACGGACATCCCATCATAATCAATAAGAAAACTTGTTAGGTCTCATACTTGACAACATACTGTCTTTCGTTGCACATAATAAAGTAGTAGCACCGGAATGGCAAGAAGGGTGGGTTAACTGGATTTTAATTCTGCTCTAGGTGAAATATTTTGTGCGTGAGGTCTACCTGCACCCTAACCCTAACCCCAGCCATAACCTTCAATTTGAGGAGGTTACTGGATTTATGAATAGTAAGTAATGCACGAAATGTAGCTCTCTATGGGTGTTTGGGGGAAATGTTCCCCTGAGAAAATCTTAAAATTGGATAACTTAAAACTTAACTTCCTGGTGACTTTGAGATACTCAGTTCGAGGTAGGGCAGCTTCCCCTCTTCCCCCTACAACCCCCCCCCCCCACACACACACACCCCTTTTACCCAGAAGATACGCTGGTGATTGAATACAGAGACTGGTCTAAATCTTAGGAAGGAGAATGCATTAATGTCAGCGTACACCGTGTAAACCAATAAGAATTCAGGAAGTTGTCTGTGAGTCAGAATAGCGCAGAGAAGGACTGAGCATGACTGGATGCATCTTAGAACAATAAAAAAACAACGTCGACTATGTCCACGTAATGTGGCTTGTGACCTGAATAAACTTCCACACAGAACATTGCCCGCGGCCAGGCATGCAGTAGACTGCTAGTCTGGCACAGAGCCAAGTTTACACATCACCGCCATGCCCACGCCCACACTCATCCTCTACAGGGAGACAATTTACATCTCGATATAACAGCTCTAATATTGGATCATTCTGCAGACTTAATTCTTTAAATTTGAGATTGTTCTTTTTCTCCACATCTAAATATTTAACGACTAGGTAAACTATTCAGTCCTATCCATAGTACTTTAGTAGGGATGAATGACAACAGTTACTGTCTAAATCCGAGCAAAGGCTGGTTCTCATTTGGCTGCCGCTCCGATGGCAGGACACCTGCTCTGTCAGACCAACATTGATCTGGATGCAGAGTAGTCCTATTAAAGAGCGGTACTACCGAAATCAATACAGAGCTAACTAACTCCTTCTATAGTTCTATTATCATACAATTTATGTTTGGGATGACAGTGGCGTTCTTGGATTTGAATCCTCTCTCAGCATTCTCTTGTATAACATCGCTCGCTTTAATACAGGGTTGTGACCAATCAGACAAACCCAGAATGTTGAAAATGTTTAGTTCATCAATAATCCACACATGACCAACATATGTAGTACTGCAGGTATCCAGCCAATGTATGTTGAGTTTGGCAACTTTTGGCAAGGAAATGAAGGAGCCCAGTATAGTCAGTCAATCACGAATCCATTATGATTAGGTGCACTACAATGTTGAATTCAATACCAGTCCAAGTCTGTATGTCCTCTGAGCATCCTGTAACTAACAGACGCTAAGCCTGCCCTTTGAGGGAGGCTACGAGGTAGAGGCTGACCAAGCAGAACAGCCAATGAAATAAGTAAGTAACTGCCATATTTTACTGAAATGCATGGTTTACGGGACTATTTCTGGCCAAATAATTGCTGAAACTTGTTTCTGTCCTGCCGGCAAAAACCTATTTCTGCCATGGCAGAAACAGGTAAGCGGCAGAAACTGCCAACCCTGAACACATGGGTAGTACTTTCATAACTTGAACACACTGACACATGTCAAATAACTCATAGAAACGCATGTTTAATACACAAACACACATACACACACACGCAGCACACAGTGTAGGTGTTGGGAAACAGGTTGCAGGTCTGCTCATGCATATTTCGTCATGTCCAGCGGGGGTAATACTCATAATGGTAATGTGGAACAGCTGTCACTTCTGCTTCGATCGCTGGAGTCCTGGATAACTGAGCTGGTTGGGTCCTGAGTCACAATCAGATACTTCCTCTCTCCGATAAATATAAACCCATAGAGAATGGTGTGCCTCAATAGCTGTGTTCACACACACACTTTAAATCGATTCATATAAATCGACTTGCCTAGTTCGATGCACATTTGCCGTGTGAATGCGACGCTGTGTCGATTTAGGGCTGAATCGATTCGTATAAATCGGTTCATGGAAACCACCTTTGTGAGGTAGTTTATATGAATCGATTTGGATTGAGCACGTCATGCACATGCGCAGTCGAGACCTTAGTTTGTTGACTTTCCGGTCGATCAAAAGCGCATATTATAGAATTTAGTCTATGAAACCGCTAGCTGTGCACAGATATTTTTTTCATCATTTATTTTTAGGGTTTCACTGCCCAGCAGAAGTTTTGACCGTTCCAAACCAATACGATTCAGTCCATACAGATCTAGGTCGAACCCACTCTCTACTGGCGACGTCGACTAACCGAAAGTGGCGCTGGTTAGAATGGACTTGCTCATGCACAGATATCGATTTCCGGCTAAAAGTATTGCATGTGTGAACACGACACTAAATCAATTCATATAAATCGATTTGTCTAAGTCGACATAAAAATTGTGTGTGTAGACACAGCTATAGTTCCATATGGTGTGCCCAAGTGTAATACTAATGCAAACAGGGTGTGCCACATCGTGGCACGTATTTCCCACAGTGTGTGACACCTTTATATTTGTTTTGTGCCGCAGTGTGACACTACTGTGTGTATGTGTGTATTACCTACCTCGGGTTGTAGCCACCTGGTTAGTCCTACATATAAATGTTTGACACTTACACATATAATATATAGTTGTAGCACTCATACATATAATGTTTGATACCTACTCATGTGGTTGGTTCTTGGTGTTTTACGTCCTGGCAACATCTAAAGTCACATCAGGATGGGTACTGACTTATGACTCTGCACTCATGGTGACTTTATAGTGCTTCCCCAGTGGGAAATTAGGCTGCCAGCATCATGACCTGATATCCCACTCAGTCACATTATCCTGAGACTGAGCTAACCAGTCATTGCCCTCTCCTGTTAATGCCGAGTGCCAAGCTAGGAAGCAACAACTGAACAAGTATCAATTTTGTACATCATTGGTTTGACTTGACCGGGAATTGAACTCCAGATCTCCCGCATGGGAGACCAGGGCCTCGTTCACGGTATGCCTTGTAGGCACCTCGAAGAAATTCCTAGTGTCATGCCAGTCTGAACGACTTAGAGCTGGCAGGTGCCTCGAAAATGGCGGCCTCCATAGGGTGCAGCCATTTGCGATCGAAAAGAAGAGCTCTGATTGGCTGAAACCACTGAATTTGGTGGCCATTTTCGAGGTGCTCTTTGCCTCCTGTCTGAAAAGTGAGACGTCTCCGAGACAACTCGGAGGCATACCCTGAATGCATATATATGCCAAAAAGTCGACTCGGAGGCGTACCCTGAAACCAGCCCTGCATTCTACCGATTCGGCCATATAGTCGTAGCACTTATACATGTCCTGATACCTACTGATTGATTGATTGGTGGTTGCTTTACGCCGTGTCGCAGCATAGGCCATATTCACGGCGACCTGATACCTATACATGTACGATGATGTAGTTGTAACATGCAGTTCTGATAGGCCTACCTACACATGGTTGTAACACTCATAGTCATACAGATGTAATTTTAGCACCCATGCAGAGGCTACAGTTGTGACACCTCCACATGTAGTCGCAACACATACATATATCGTGCATGGCACCTAAAAACATTTCTTTACAGCTCCGCAAATAGTCTATAGCCGTATTCACACGGGCAATGTAAATCGATTCGTAGAAATCGACTTGCCTAGTTCGACGCACATTTCGTGTGTGAACGGGCGTCTGAGTCGAATTAGGGCTGAATCGATTTCTTTGATCCCAATACTGTAAACCACTTGTGGAGGTCGATTACGTGAGTCGATTTCTGTGAATCGATTTATTTTGCCCGTGTGGACGCACTGAGGCGGATTAAGGGCGTCACACGCATGCGCAGTCGAGACCTTAGTTTGTTGACTTTCCGGTCGATCAAAAGCGCATATTATATAATTTGGTCTATGAACCGGATAGAGGTGCACAGATGTTTTTTTCATCATTTATTTATAGGTTTTCACTGCCCAGCAGAAGTTTTTATGGTTCCAAAACAATATGATTCAGTTTATACATATTTAGGTCGAACCCACACTCTCTCGTGGCGACGTCGACTAACCGAAACTGGCGCTGGTTAGTATCGACTTGCTCATGCGCTGATATCGATTTCCGGCCCAAGTACTGCCCGTGTGAACAGACGTCTAAATCGATTTATATAAATCGCCTGGTCTAAATCGATTTAAACTTTTCCCGTGTGAACACGGCTTATGCCTCATCTTTTCTCTCACCTGTGAAGCTGGTTCATTAAGTGAATTTTCGCTCCTCACCATTTGTTCACACACGTGTCAAAGAACACTTTGATATATATGCAGTAACTCATTGAATTCACCTTGTTGATTAGTAGGACTGAATCTAGTAGTGGGACACAGAAAACAGAATGACCTGCATGACAAATGCATTATTGTAGCGAATAGAGGGAGTGCACGTGACGTCATTACTTAGCAGTCAGCGGGCTGCCATCTTGGACTATGAGCACCGTCCCTAGCCATGTTGTGAATGCATGCTGATGCAGTAAAACAGAGTTTTCTTGTGTTCTGGGAGGTTTACATCCAATGTGTTTACTAACAGCACTTTAACAACAACTTCTGAGGGCAAACTGCTCAAAACAGTGACAAATAAACCAACAAATCAGTAAATAAGCACAGTGTAGCTAGTTGCAAGCCTTCTGTATGTCATCCAATATGGCCACCGAAAGTTGTCTTGTGACGTCATTACACCCCGCTATATATTTGTAGCGCCATATTGGCCACGGGCCATATTCACACGTAATCGGAAACGAGGCTAACGCCACCTTCACTCGTTTGTTTACAACACAATGTGGCACTATGTGATATATATGCGTAAGGGGTCATTCAAAGTTTCAGCTTGTTCGTGGTGTTACAAAGAATACTACTTTTCCATCTCACAATTCTCCCCCCCCCCCCCCACTGTCCCACAAAGCAGTACACATTATTTTATCACAGGCAGCGTAACTCCTAAGGGGCCATCCAAAGTTTGTCAACATTTTCACGGTCATCCAACAAGGGGAGGGAGATGTAGGCTCTAAAGCTGTGTTTACACGGGCGAGTGTAAAACGATTTAAGACAAATCGATTTATATGAATCGTTGTAGTGACGCATTTACACGGAACGAGTTTGAAGGCGGAAATCTATATCTGCGCATGAGCAAGTCCATACTAACCAGCAGCCTTAGTGGTGAGCCTGTAGCCAGCGAGCACTGCTATTTGTTTAGTTTACACTCGTCGATTCGACAATATGAATAACGATGCCGATGTAGCTGCTATGTTAATATCGCTTGGAATTTAGGGTTAATTTCATTAAATTTCATTATTTGAGTATGTAATTCTGTTAAATATGATCACATTCAATAGATTTTGGCCTAATCGGTCCCTAACACTGCCGGGCACCAGTGTATAGTTACACCTGAGCCTGTATCGGGCGAGCACCGCTATTTTACACTATCGCTGCCCGGGAACCAGCTGTATCGCTTCATCTATACTACCTCGCAAGGTGGTTTACATATACCGATTTATATGAATCGATTCAGCCCTAAATCGCCTCAGCGTCGCGTTTACACGGCAAATGTAAATCGATCTAGACAAGTGGTTTTATATGAGGCGTTTTAACTTGCCCGTGTAAACACGGCTATAGTCAAGTACAACTTTTATGATGTAATAAAATCTTGATCTTTCAAATTTCTAATTCTTGTCTTTATGTTCTGTAGTAAAATGTTGATGTGTACAATTTTGGAGCGGGGCGGGTATGGAAAAATAGCACACTTTGTGCAACCATGAAACTTTGGATGGCCCTTAAGTGAGTTGGCATGTTATATAGATCCCTACATAACCCTGGTGTTCGGGTATGGGGCCCTCTATAATTATCAACAGTATCACAAGTGTACAAAGAGTGCATTTCTTTTCAATACTCCCTCCCCATCCCATCCATAACTAAATAAATACCAGATAGAGGATATCTTTTACCACCCTAAGTCAATATTTATTTTTATTTCTAAAAGTGGACAGCGGCCATCTAAACCATCCCATCTCTCCAGTGTATGATTTGTGTGCTCTTTGTAATATTGACAATTGTCAATGGCCAAAGTTTTGGTGTGAATGCTGACATTATTTTGCTTGGTTTCACTCCAGATATCTCAAGATTTAGCTATTGATCATCAAATTTATCCTAACCTTATGAAGAGTAGGTTATAATGGTTAACCTGAGATGTTTATCTGAATAATAATAATATGGGCAAAACTAAAAATCCATCAAACTAAGGCTAACACGGTAAACATGGAGCGTATGAATCAGGTTGTGACACAGTAGCATGTGACAGTAATTGTGACAGCATGTTGTCACTTAAATGGTGCATTCAGTTACACAAGGTCCAATCACAGAAGGTTTCATCGCGTACAGATAATAATGTTGTATGGTTGTTGCAGACATATATATTCATGTCTAGACTGGGACTCGAACTCACATTTCTGCCATTCTGGGGGGAAACATCCTATGCTCCCTAGTGCAAGGAACTTGATGCCCAAACTTACCTGTGCTTGTCCCCCGCCCCCTTGCCTGGTGCGGTCAGTCCAGCTGTCTGCACCAGCGCCTGTTGGAATATAGCCATGTTTACACGGGCAATTGTAAAGCGAATTAGTCAAAGCGATTTATATGAAGCGAAGTAGTGGCGCGTTTACACGCACCGCGTTTGAAGGCGGAAATCGATATCTGAGCATGAGCAAGTCCATACAAACCAGCGCCAGTTTCGGTTAGTCGACATCGCCACGAGAGAGTGTGGGTTCGACCAGATCTGTTTCGACTGAATCGTATTGTTTTGGAACGGTCAAAACTTCTGCTGGGCAGTGAAACCCTAAAAATAAATTATGAAAAAAATATCTGTGCACAGCTAGCAGTTTCATAGAACAAATTTACCGGAAAGTCAACAAACTCAGGTCTCGACTGTGACGTCCTTAATCCGCCATATCTAAACCGTTTACACAGGCAATATGGGCCGACTTAAGCTAGTTCGCTTCATCTAGACTACCTCACGACGTGGTGTACTTGAAGCGAACTAGATGAGGCGAATCAGCCCTAATCCGCTTCAGCGTCGCGTTTACACGGCGAATGTAAGGTGAACTAGACAAGGCGCTTTATTTGAGGCGTTTTAACTCGCCCGTGTAAACACAGCTTACGTCTTTGAAGTGATTTACATGAACACAATTTGGTCTAAAATAGTAATAGTTATCCAGGTAATTATTTACATATAAATACACATGGTAGTTTCTACAATCGACATTCTGGTCACAGCACAAATATCGGAGAGGGGGAAGTACAAACATTGTGAGGGAAATATGTAGGAGGTGGAAAATAATTACCTATGCTGGTTGTCATGTCAACTATAAACAGCAGGTCTTTTCCATTTAATTTAATATAAAGAGCAGTTACGGTCAAGTTGTGCCAATTTAAAACAAATACAGTAAAACCTCTCTAAATCGACCGACCATGGGACCGACTTTAAGTGGTCCATATAGGGAGGTGGTCGGTTTAGAGAGGTAGAATATCCGTACAATGGTATTGTTGGGAACCAAATAAAGCGATCGATATAGGGGACTGGCCGCTCTGTGGAGGGATCGGTATAGAGAGGTTTTACGGTACAAATAAAAAGGTACTTGCACGACATTGTGTATTGTCTATCAAATAACGAATTCACCATAAGTAAAACATTTCTTATGCTCCACCCTCCATCTCCCTCAAATACTGAGCACACCCATCAGTTTTCTGAGAAAATATATCAGTTATATTGCAAGAAATGTTCAGTGACTACATAAGTGCATTTGGTTAAGTATACTGATGGAATTGTCCTCTAAGTAGGACCAAACTAGTTTAGATTATTTATTAGGGGTTTTAGTTCTTGACAACATCTGGGGTAATACCTAGAACATGATTTTGTAAATAATATGTGCCAGTTGCTGGGAGATCAGCACCACAGCGCTCGTTGAAAAAAATATATATTCCAATGAATAAACTCAAATTTCAAACATATTTTTGTGGGTTTTTTAAAAGTGATCAGCCTGCATTTGCACGGTTTGTATTTTCTTGCTACCTCACCGCAGATGTATCAGTGCTGATGGCTATGTTTTTAGGGATTGACACTACGACAGCATTCCTGTGTGTGCCGAATAGCCAGGATGTTAGTCACTGCGTAGGCGCACTCATATATGCGCCAGTGGAACGCTTGGAACCGAACAAAATGCCCCAACGGTTTAATTTCTGAAAGCGCTTGTCTATATTTTTAGACTCCATTTCAATAGTAAAAAGATACCCTAAAAGTAAAAAGCCAGTTAGCAGTGCATAGCAGGTGGAGGTTTCATATTGGGAATTGAATAGTAGCAACATAGTAAATTAGATATTACATGTATGGGGTTCGAAGCTAAAACTAAAGAGTCTGCTTCCTGTTGACTGAGGCTTAGTTGTGGTTGACTAGCATTCAGAGGCCTTTGGGCCTAAGCCCCCTTATTAGGGAGACTAAATATTCAAAGAACCTTAACAATTTAAACATTGGCCATTTTGATTGATGCAAACATGTGGACAACTCCGTGAGTACGGCCACTCCACAGTGCGGCGAATAAACGGGGGTTAACTGTACCTTGGCCCTGACGGAAATGTTCCTTTTGTGGTTGGCGGCAGCAGCTCTGGTGCGTGGAAGAAAAACTCAGGATTATGCGGGACCTATAGGGGATGGACAATAGCTGTCTGTGCTGGTTGTCATGACAACTATAAACAGGGCTGAGTTAATAAATCGACAGATAATTTCTAGTTCATTTAATATAAAGAACAGTCAGGCTGTGAAAAATATAAATATCCTGTGCCACATTTGTTTAAAGATGAAATTACAAGACATTGTGTATTAACCATCAAAAGCAATTCACCATGAACAAAAGTCTTCTCCCCTACCCCCCGCCCCCTCACACACACACATAACCAATCGCCGCTCACCGCCTCACATAGCAGACATACACCCTGCACAAACTGCACGGGACAGAAATAACCTGGAGAGATAACCCTAAAGTGCCTGTCACACTATGCCGGATTGAGCAACGGACAGAATTGTCTAGTCCAGTGGTGATAAGTATCAAAATGTATTAAAATGTGTCAAAATGTTGCGACATCGGGTCAAAGGCTGCAGGACGAACGGAATGAAATGGACATGAATGGATAGCCAACGGATGAAACAAACTCAAACCGGCCAAGAACCATAGATGTCAATCCAGCGGCATCCGTTCCTAGTTTTGTGCATGTTCAAAACTTGTATGGACACAAACCATACTTTGTTTGGTTTCTGTCCGTTGTTGCCGATACGTTGTTATGCGTTAGGCGCGCGTTGGTATACGTCAATGTATGGTGGCATGCGTCAGGGGGGCGGCGAAGTTTTGTGCATGCACAAAACTTTCGACGTACAACACATGGGTGCTTACGTTACGCCTACATTAGGCTACGTCTAGATACATTAGACACACATTGGAGGAACGTTGTTCTTACATTGTCCTATGTTGACTTTCGTTCCTCTGACGGAGAGCGTTCAGTCCGCGCATTGGCAACATAACACCGACATATGACAACGTTCTAATGTATGCATAACGTATGGCCGACGCGCGGTTGGCGTTTCTCCACCATGTCTTGACATATAGGGCGCGCGTCTGGCGCTCACTTAACGTATATAACGTTCGTTGGCATTCTGTGAACAGGCCGTGAGCGTTTTGCAGGTGGGTCGGGTGAAAAAGAAAGAGAAATCACCTTGAAAAACTTTGTTTGGGTTGAGGCCAAATGCTGAGGCTCATTTCCAATCAAGTGGACATCCACAATGACAATGTGTAACTAGTGTTATACCACCATTAGGAACCAGCCATGTTAACTTAACTTAGATGATTGTAGAATGTAAAACGTCACATGATCCCATATGAGTGAATCTTATACCGTTAAAAGAGCATTATACCGATATAAGATTACTCTGCTTGGGGAGGGTGGGGGCGAACTTGTACCTTTAAACCGGCATCGGGCGAGGTTTTGACTAGTACAATGTTACGGTGAGGGTCAAATGTGTGATGTGTTAACTTCTTAACCTCCAGTTAAAAACACGGACTGTTGTAGTGAGTCTTACTCTAGATTTAAATCTTGACTTATCTAGGGCATAACCGCTTAGGTCTCACTCACCCATCTCCCCCCGCCCCCTAAAAAAAAAAACCTCCAACAAAACATGGGATTGGTATCATATTTTCTGTTCCCCATGATTCAATCACAACACAATGGCAAAGTAGAGAACAAAGTGGGTGTAAACATGTTCACACGCCTGGCAGCTAGTAGGATATTGCTACTTGGATGACAAGAAATATCACGCAGGTCCTGCGCCAGACTAGTTGCATAGCAATCAGAGAACAATTCCTAGGCCTCAAACTTGGTAGGGCCTGGGGTTATGGCGGTGAAACATACTTTCGCCCACCTAAATGCAGAAATGTGTATATTTGTCGACAAGATCGTGGTACCAAGACTGGCATGCAGTGACTGCTAAACCATGTCCATTAGCTATATTGCCCTGAGCCTGCATATCTACTGAAAGCATGAATAAAGTCAGAAGTGAAAAAGAACCACCAAAGCGTGATGTTAGCCTTTTGACAAGAACTCATTAAAGCACATGTGTCGTGGGAGTGTTTTACACATGCAGTATCATCACACCATCTGCCATTGTGGAGCTACGACCTACACCATTAAACTATCTAGGCTCCCTGATGCCATCAACCTACCCACTCTTACCTGTGTATGGGGAGGTCAATGCATCTCATTACACTCGTCCCCCTGGAAGTGTCAATTTACAATTACAAATATCTATGAAGTGCTCTTACAGTAAATACACAGGGAAGGTTCATTACTGTGCATCATATAGCATTTACAGAATCCTGGTCACAGCATGTATTAATGTTGTTGTTTTTTTCTTGGAGATTTAAACTGCCTATCATGGATAAGTCTGAATAGACTTGTTTTCGCCATTAGACAATTTGTCGATAGAAAGCCCGAGCCTACACTTTTACTGACCCAAGGGATTTTTAATCTCCCACACCACATGGTATGCAGGTATTGCAATACCTCAGGGAGTTTGACGCCCCTGTCCTGTAGAGTTGTAAACCACTACCTTGTGGTACAGGTTCTTGACAGAACCGAAGGCTAAGGGAGCAAACCCTAAACATAAAACCATGTCACTGTGGCAGCATTAAGGGCGGTTGATGTATGGAACTCCCAACATCTCCCGACCAGCCACTGCAGGGACAAATAGTTTTGCGCCTGTCTGGACATGTTCTTGCCGGTGTGAAACCTCTATTTGCTCCCCGAGAGAGTGCCTCTGGTAACTTGCAAAAGCCAGCCGCACTTCAACACTTTTGCAGGCAGCTTTCATGAAATGTAACCATCAAGAGAAACCTGAAGCTGAGAGACATTAAGCCCAACTCATGGACATCGCTCTCACAGCAGAGAGCTAAATGGAGAGCAGCAGTCAAGTAATGAAAGCAGTCTTTGTCACATCGCGACTGACAGCATGATGGTCACAGCACCAATGACGTGTAGGATAGGATATCAGGTCAGCGTGTTAGTAAGGCAACACTGTATAGTCGCCATGAGTGGGCACTCATAAATCGGTGCCCCTCCTGGTATGACTTAAATGTTGCCGGTATGTAAATCCCCAATAAAGAAAAGAAAACGTTCTCATCTAATTCTACACATACCGGTGTGGCGGTTTCAGCTCCCGGTCAGTTTCAGCGGCCTGTCGTGGCTTCTGCGCATGCGCGGATTTTAAGACATATGCAAAACACCCGTGGCCTTGCCGGCTACCAGCTCAGCTGGTGCCCGGCAGTGTTAGGGTCCGATCAGGCCGAAATCTATTGAATGCGATCATATTTAACAGAATTACATACTCAAATAATGAAATTTCATTAAATTAACCTTAAATTCCAAGCGATATTAACGTAGCAGCTAACAACATAGCAGTAAACAAAACAAATAGCAGTGCTCGCCGCAACGTGCGAAAATCCGCGCATGCGCAGAAGCCACGACAGGCCGCTGAAACTGACCGGGCGCTGAAACCGCCACACTGGGTTTGAGTCCCAAATGAGCTTGATGAGATGCACATTAATATTAGTAATGTCGAACAAGCTGAAAAGGTGTGTGGCTGGGGGCATGCGCTGTGTAGTTAGTTTTGGGGTGTGGTTTTATGTTACTGTAGTTCCGCAAGTTGGCTTTGACTAGCTATGCGGTCACGCTTTTTATGATCATGGCTTTGAGATGGGGCACAGACCGACTGATGTTGGCAGAGGTATTTATGGATACCCACACCAGTGGGTTATTATACAGACACCAACAAGGCAAGCAACATTGACAACCACTACAGCAGAGAGCGTGTATATAAACAGATGAGAGGGACAACTGTCATACTAGACCCTGTAACAGCTGCCGACTGTGGCGCTCCAAGTGGTGGTTGTTGAACAAATGGGCAAACTCAAGGCATTGTCAATGGCAGTAAGCAATCTTCATACAGAAAACGTTAAATATCTCTAAAACTACAACACCTAGAAACAAACTGATTGGAATACACATAGAAAACATGTTTACCAACAAGACTATATTAAATTGATATGGTTAGGGTTCTGGATTTCTATTAATTTGGAATAAAACTGACGTTTTTCACTACGCGTACGGCAAACTCAAGGCATTGTCAATGGTCGTGTGCAATCTTCCTACAGAAAAAGTGAAATATCTCTAAAACTACACCAAATAGAAACAAGCCGCTTAGTACACATATAGAAAACATGTTTACCAACAAGATTATATTGAATTTATAAGGTTAGGGTTCTGGATTTATATTAATCTTTTAAGAAAATTAATGTTTTGTACTGAGCGTACCGGCAAACTCAAGGCTTGTTCAACAATAACTGCCAGGATCGCCACTGCAGCCTGTGTTACATATTTTCGTGGGAGTTGTCCCTCTCATCTGTTTATATACACGCTCTCTGACTACAGTAAGGGCATGCCTTTACTTTCTAGTAAAATATACAACCAGCCTCAACACTCAAAACTCTACATGGTAATCTACCATCTATGTCATGGAGGCCTCAACATTATGGTGTTTGAAATAAGGATTGCCCGATACTAGAGGGATCAAGATATTGTAATAAATTACGAAGCAGCTCTGCACGTCTCATGTCACACAGACCTCTCTAACAATGATATCTCTCTGGATTCATCAAACAACGATCTGAGTACACAGATCTATCTAACTATCGCGGTCCAGTAAAAACCTAAAGGCCCTGTTACATTACGGCGTATGGCTGGAGCGTATTGAAAACCTATGTAGAAAATGGGGAAAAGCTGCGTGTGCCGGCCTATCGTGTCCTTTGTTGACCTATCGGGTGTTTTTGAGCGTATGCGTAACCTATGAGGAGCATACGAGAGCGTGCTGTGACATTTTTTGACGGTTTTGATTGGCATATGGAACCTATGCATAGCGTATGCGTACCGTATGCATAGCATATGCATAGCGTATGAGTCAAGATCGATGTCGAGACCTATGGCATACGCTTGGAATACGCTGTGCAAACGCTAGGAGTATGCTCCCATATGTAACTCGTAGGTTATGTGTACGCTACATCCACTAGAGATACGCCGGTGATACAAGTAGAGCGTATGCGTAACCTACGCCGGCGCACCCCTAGCATACGAGGAGCATACACCGGCGTATGAGGAGCGTACACCGGCATATGAGTAGCATATGAACCATACGCTCCCATAGGTTGAGATTCTTTGAGCATGCACAAACGAATTTGGACGGACGGATGGGAGAAAGCGTATGGCGGCGTACAACAGTATAGGCCGGCATAGGCTGGCACATGACGGCGTATGTGTAGCGTATGCCGACGTATATGACGTAACGCGCCTACGCCGCCGTACGCTCCCGCAAAAAACTCTGATGTGACAGCCCCTTAAGGAAATACATCGAATGTGGATTCTGGAGGGAAATTATTTTTATGGGGACACCAGTTTGTTCAATGCTTGCAATGTAAACACTATCAACCCCCACCCCTATATTGGAGCTAGCGTTCCTGGCGTGTGGGCGTGGCGGGGCCGTGTAAATGGGTATAAGTTAACAATCTGAGTGTCCCTTCTGGCAGATTGACATCAATTGTAAACAAGGTGTGGGCGTGAATCAATTGTAAACAAGCTGTGGAGGCACTGATTCCACCAGGCAGTGTGATATATGCGTAATAGACGTCCAGACACGTGTGTAATATATGCTAATGAGATGCATAATGTTCTAGACAGTGAGTGAGACAAAGGAATATGTAACTGAGAGGACGTCATGGAAAGTTTAGCCGGCGGTTCAGTGAGCCCTGGATGGGAATAAACCATTCAGTATCCAGAAGTCAAAGTGTTCAGATGTTGTACTTTCACAGGCAGTGTTTATCTGTATTGACATAGAGTTGAGGAACTGGGAGAGAATGCACACACAAAACACACAAGATGGTGGCCACTGAATTCTCTCAATTCAACTTTTCAAGCTAGCTTTAAGTATATTAATCTACCTGATTTCATTTCACTTCTGCACTTCAAAAGTAGCAGGCTCTCAACTGTGATAGATAAATATCTGAAAAATATAGTCAGCTTTTTAAATTGGGAAATCATGTGGATACCTTCATAGCCCAGCCTTGCTGGTTGTTTTGCAGCCCTGTCCTCAAGACAGTGCTACTGCTATTATGAGACTAATACCCCAGTCACACGAGGCCTGCATTCGCTTCCGATCGATTCGCGACGTCAAAACGTCCTCCTTGCGCCCTCCCTACGTCCTCATTGAGTGCTGTCACCGCGAAGACGCCAACCTCCCGGCATCCATTTCGGAAATTTTGGGCGCAAGGAGGTTGCTGCTGCTGCACGTGCAACCTCCTTACGCCCTGTTCCGGCGGCGCCATTCAAAATGGTTGGCGCCCTGGCGCCACCCTGGGTTGGTACCAACACATGCGATGCTGCAGTCACCGTGTGGTCTCCTCCAACCTGGCGCCGATATGGCGCCTACAACGTATTTGAATCAGTGTATCGAATGGAACACTGGGTGGTTGGCGTCCTTTTGGCCGTAGGGAGGTTGGCGGCGAACGCTGGCTCTCGTGTGACTGGGGTATAACTAGCATCGTCAATGCTGCATAAATATGCTGAGTTACAGCTTCAGCTTACATACCAGAACGTGGGGGTTGGTGCCCCTCCTGCCCCCTCCTTTAAACTCACTTGGCACCTATAACCAAATGCTTCCCGATAACCAAAGCTGGTATGGTTATTGGCATTATTAGTTTTTAATGTAGTGCGGCCAATAATTGTGAGGAGTGCAGCCCACGTCCGAACCAAGTTAAAATTCCGACCGAGTTGGGGCCGCGCCGCCCGAAGTCGCCTCCCCCGGAAAGCTTCCTCCTGATTGGAGCATAGCCCGCGGCTCACCGGAGCAGCAGCCGGGGGAGTACAGGCGACACAGCGCCCACCCCACCGCCGGTGGAGAATAGCCAGCGGCTCACCGGAGCAGCAGCCGAGGTAGTGCAGGCGGCACAGCGCCCACCCACCGCCGTTGGGCTATAGGCGAGGCCCTGCAGCCTAAATAATATGTGCATAACTAGTTATACTATACGAAATTGTCCTAACAAATATTTTACATTATATTGTTTGTTGGGGTTTCACATCCTGGCAAGATATAAGGTCATAGCAGGATGGGTACCGACTTGTGACTGCACATCTGGTGACTTTGGGAGACCAAATCACTGGCATCATTACTCAATATCCCACGTAGTCACATTATCCTGATACTGAACTAACCAGTTTTCACATTAGATGAAATAATAACTTCCTGTAGGTTTGCTCACTCCCTCCCCGACCCTCTGGCACACCAACCAGACAGTGCTGTCCTAATTAGTAACCATGGTAACTTTTTGCACATGACACGTGTTTTTGTCGACTCCACTCGCGGTGTTCGATTTGAAATTCTAGCAACTCGGTTGACCCGAGTCGCCCGGGTCGTGTTAATCGAATACGGCTCCAGTGTACAATACACCGTAACACGGCACATTGACCACTGTGTGCGTTATGATTGTGTGTGCCTATTGTGTCTGGCGTGTACATTGAGTCAGTTTACTGGTTTGATGCAGTGTGCTTCCACTTCACCCGAGCAGGGCGAGGAGCCTGAACCGTAGCCTGCTGGGTCCCAGTGTTGGTATCTTGGAAGATTCATATTATCTTGTCATCCTGCATCATACACATAACACAGGTAGCTAGCTGTAAACCAACTTGACCTATTTAACACACTTTCTAAGAAGTCCTAAGATTGTAAACAAATGTTCAAGCCAGTGTGCAACATCCTGCTGCGATTACATTCCTGACTAACTACTCTTGTAATAGTGTATAAAATGGATATATCGACATTAAAACTTATCTGTGAAAAGTGGGGTTTGTTTGTTTAAGGCGGGCATGGACAGGTTGGTTTAGTGTCAGGATAATGTGACTAAGTGGGATATCAGATCATGGTGCTGGCGGCCTGGTCTTCCATTGTGGCAGCACTATAAAGTCGCCATGAGAGCGCACTGTCACAAGTCGGTACCCGTCCTGATATGACCTTAGATGTTGCCAGGATGTAAAACTCCAACAACCAATCATCTTGTAAAATGTTCCGATATCCGTGTCTCATCCGTACCGACACCCCCCGATCCGGCCTGATCCGTGGCTCGTCCGGCGCCGTCCGGGCTCGGCCCTGGATGTTTTAAAATGTTTAAAACATCCGGGGCGGTCCGGGGGATTTTGCGATCTGGGCTCAATCCGGGGGTGATCCGGCTATTCCGGGGGTGGTCTGGGGTCATTTTGAGCCAAGGTTTGACCCGGACCATCCCCGGTCTAGTCACGGACCACTCCCGGACAGCCGGGGGTGGTCCGGCCTCGTCCGGTTAGTCACAGGCTCATCCGGGGCAGTACGGGGCTCGTCCGGGAAAGTGTGACTGCGAGGCAAAAATCGACGAAAATAGTGATTTTATCTGTGGCGGTCCGGGACAGTCCGGGCCGTTGGTCCGTGGGTGGTCCGGCTCAAAATCCGGGGCTCGTCCGGCTATGTGTGACTGGGGCTTTATGGAGAACTATTCTATAATAAAATACAAATGGTCTATATAATGAGAAATGGTATGTAAAACCAAAGGCATATGAGATTATGTATTAATATAGATGGTGAGAGAGGGTCACTTCTTGAAATGTGAGAGGGTCACTTCTTGAAATGTGAGAGAGGCTTTGGAACTCTCCTCACATACCCCCTCCCCCTCCCCCCCCCCACCCCCAAGTGTTATTTACGGATTATTGCACACCAGACACAACAGGCCACTGTAGAACTACACACCATGCCTTGGTTACAAGGTTCTGGACCATCATTGGTTGATATAGGAATGCCTGTTATTGATTGGAGGATTTGATCATGTGTGTGCCACCATCTTGGATTCTAAAACCTATATATATTTATATATATATATATATAATAAACTAAGCAAGCTCCTTCTGGTTCCTTCTGCACACTCTATATCTTGCCTTCCTTCTCTATACTTGCCTGTAGTGATTTCCTATTTAGCCTGCCTACACAACCACAGCTGCCGGCCGTCGACTTTACAATCTGTCACTAGTGCCGGAAGACCAGCACCTCCTTTGTTTTGACACAAGATCTTTTCATGTGAATAAATATTTGTTATATATATTTTTGAGAAACCCCCCCGTGCGCATGTGTATTACCAACTTGTCCCCCCTGCCCCCCCCCCCCCCAAGTACCCCTCCATACCCCTTTCCCTTCCCAGGTCTGAGCACACTGTCGCATTGTTCTGTGGGTTGGCAGGGTATCGCGTCTAGTGGGGCAGTTACTCGTGGTGTGTGTCTTTAGCCGTGTTTACACGGGGAATTGTAAAGCGAATCAGGCAAAGCGATTTATATGAAGCGATGTAGTGGCGCGTTTACACGGACCGAGTTTGAAAGTGTTTCGGCGCCGGGAACCAGCAGCCTTAGTTCCGCCTGTAGCCGGCGAGCACTGCTATTTTACACTATCGCCGCCCGGGAACCAGCTGAATCGCATCACATAAACCACCTCTCAACCAGGTATTTTTAAAGCGCATCATATGAAGCGAATCAGCCCTAATCCGCCTCAGAGTCGCGTTTACACGGCGAATGTGAGGCGAACTAGGCAAGGCGATTTATATGAAGCGATTTAACTCTCCCGTGTAAACAGGGCTTTAGGGTCCGTGTTGGGCCCTACCAGACTGAGAATGCTTACACAGGATGTGTGCTGCGGGGGTTAATGTAAATGTATTGGTGTATCACCATGACTGGGACAGTTGATGATATTAATATTCTGTGACTTCTCTGAAATCTCCTACAGGTTAGGTTAGGTTAGCTTTAATGCGGTTGGGGTGAAGACTCCGAGGTGCACGTTACAGTGTGACATTGGTCAGAATAACACTTAAAGTTGTATAATTCGGTGGTTTTGAGTTTCTGATGTATTTTGAGATAAATATGTTTGGTTGATCATATTATTATAGACTCCGTAAAAGACAACGTAACACATATATATATGTTGGTTGAGATCGATACCTCTGGCTGGCCAACAATTTAGCCTACCGTTTAGTTATGGTCAAAATTAAAGTAACATTACATTAGTTTTAAGTTACTTTTATTACATATGGCTAACTTTTATCCACACCTTCTGTAGTATGAGTCGTGTTAAAATTTAAATAGTGGTACTGGTAGGTAACTTCGGTCAACCCTCGTTAATCGGGACTAATTTGTTCTCAGCTGCCAGTGTCAGATTACTGGGCGGGCGGAGGGATTTCAAATGGAGGCAAAGCTGAAATTGAGTGCACTGTTACCCTGATTAAAGCTGTATAGTCCGATGACAGCGTCACATTTTCAAAACCAAAACACTTATATCAATTTGATTCTACATATCCAACTTTGATACTGATGCACTCATCAACCATGTGTTATCCATTAACCAAAGGGTGTATGAAGTGAATTTATTAGAACCTGTTTCTGCTGAAGCCTATGGAGTCAGAAATTTGACATGCATGTCAAAATTAAGTTGGCCTCTTTTCACGTCAAATGTCTCCAAGTTAGCCATTTAAAATAAAAGTTACTTCAGACTAAAGTAAAATAGATTGTGTCGACTAACCTAATATATGTATCTCAGATGACAGAAACATGCATGTCAAAATTAAGTTGGCCTCTTTTCACGTCAAATGTCTCCAAGTTAGCCATTTAAAATAAAAGTTACTTCAGACTAAAGTAAAATAGATTGTGTCGACTAACGTAATATATGTATCTCAGATGACAGAAACTAAACATGCATGTCAAGATTAAGTTGGCCTCTTTTCACGTCAAATGTCTCCAAGTTAGCCATTTAAAATAAAAGTTACTTCAGACTAAAGTAAAATAGATTGTGTCGACTAACGTAATATATGTATCTCAGATGACAGAAACTAAATCATCGGGCTATGTAAGTGCACACGTTGTTGCTATGGAAACCTCATAAAATGCACTTGTACAATGGCAGTCTATACAAACAAATTTAAACAGATAGAGGGCATCGAGTAATAAGTCTTCGATAGTTGAGACAATACAATAGTATCTGTCTTTACCAATGCCAATGCTGTCCTGACATAGCATGTGTCCTGTCATCGAATGGACTGTCAAATGAGACAAAAACAGTTTGTGCATAGAAAAATTCACATGACCTTGGATTCGCCGATCACTGGTTGCTGAAGACAAGTACTATTGCAGTATGTAAACTATCTCCAATGCGCATGTCAGGAAGCATGGGACTGAAAAGGGTGTATATTTTAATATAAATAAAGACCAGCATTGGAGGTACACGGTATCTCCATGGTGTAACCTCTTCGGGCAGCATATAGCCAGGAGGTCGTGGGTTCGATCCCCGGGCGATGGTGAGAAAACGCGCTTGGACTATTTACCATAGTGCTGATGTCAGCACTGTACCCCAGTGGGGGCAGCGCTATAAAGCTACCATTTGGTACGCACTGTCACAAGTTGGTGCCCGGCTTGATATGATTCCTTAGATGTGTCTAGGATCTAAAACCCAATCACTTACTTAGTTGCAGAGAAATCTTTCGAACAATTTTAATCTGTTCTTGAGACCCACCTGGTTACGGTTGCTTTTTCTGGAAAATTTGTACATTTTTTCATTTAAAAAAATGTGATCAAGTTGTAAAGATGGCCTTAGACTGGTTCCTGCTATTAAAGGTGCCCTCTTAAATTATTATTATTATTATTATTATTATTATTATGTCACTGGTTGATAGCGAGTTGAGGTGAGATCCCTCACCCCACCCACACCTCCAAGTACAAGCATGGCTTACAGATGTGGAGCTCAGTTCTAGGTCACACCGCCACTTGGGAGCCCCAGTGGCGCACAGTGTTAGAGACAGCAGTCAGACCAGTATCGTGCCAGGTTTACATGTACAGTAAACCATCATTAATCCTAACGACTTGATCAGAACTATTTCATTAAACCGTAGACCTACAGTTTAGAGTATTTTTTTGTATGGTTTTGTATATAAATTCCCTGTTGGTATTCTTATCATTATTTCTGGATGATTTGGGCTAGACTGAATGGTGGAAAATCTTTCTATTGATCTGGTCGGATAGTAGCATTTCCAGGTTAAACGGGGTCATATTAATTAAGGTTGATTGTAGTACTCAATTTGTGCTTTCATTTGGGTGCTGACTTGTGGTCTAATTTGGTTTAACTGATAATGGAGAGACTGCTTCTGGAAGCTGAGTTAACCCAAACCCTAATTACTTGTGGGTAGGTGGCGCTGTTACTGTGTTGGTAATTGTATTTACCTAAATATTGTAGTAAAGATAACCCGAACCATGGTTACTTGTGTGTAGGTGGCGCTAATGTAGTATGGGTCCTAAATGTTGTAGGAAAGATAACCTGGACCATGGTTACTTGTGTGTAGGTGGTGCTGATACAGTGTGGGTCCTAAATGTTGTAGCAAAGATAACCCGGACCATGGTTACTTGTGTGTAGGTGGTGCTAATACAGTGTGGGTCCTAAATGTTGTAGTAAAGATAACCCGAACCATGGTTACTTGGGTGTAGGTGGTGCTAATACAGTGTGGGTCCTAAATGCTGTAGTAAAGATAACCCAAACCATGGTTACTTGTGTGTAGGTGGTGCTAATGTAGTATGGGTCCTAAATGTTGTAGTAAAGATAACCCGGACCATGGTTACTTGTGTGTAGGTGGTGCTAATACAGTGTGGGTCCTAAATGTTGTAGTAAAGATAACCCGAACCATGGTTACTTGTGTGTAGGTGGTGCTGATACAGTGTGGGTCCTAAATGTTGTAGGAAAGATAACCTGGACCATGGTTACTTGTGTGTATGTGGTGCTGATACAGTGTGGGTCCTAAATGTTGTAGCAAAGATAACCCGAACCATGGTTACTTGTGTGTAGGTGGTGCTAATACAGTGTGGGTCCTAAATGTTGTAGTAAAGATAACCCGAACCATGGTTACTTGTGTGTAGGTGGTGCTAATACAGTGTGGGTCCTAAATGCTGTAGTAAAGATAACCCAAACCATGGTTACTTGTGTGTAGGTGGTGCTAATGTAGTATGGGTCCTAAATGTTGTAGTAAAGATAACCCGGACCATGGTTACTTGTGTGTAGGTGGTGCTAATGTAGTATGGGTCCTAAATGTTGTAGTAAAGATAACCCGAACCATGGTTACTTGTGTGTAGGTGGTGCTAATACAGTGTGGGTCCTAAATGTTGTAGTAAAGATAACCCGAACCATGGTTACTTGTGTGTAGGTGGTGCTGATACAGTGTGGGTCCTAAATGTTGTAGCAAAGATAACCCGGACCATGGTTACTTGTGTGTAGGTGGTGCTGATATAGTATGGGTCCTAAATGTTGTAGTAAAGATAACCCGATCCATGGTTACTTGTGTGTAGGTGGTGCTGATAGTGTAGGTAGGTGTATTTACCTACATGTTGTGGTAGATATAACCCAAACTCTGGTTACTCGTGTGTAGGTGGCACTGTTGCAGTGGGTGTAGATGTATTTACTTACATGTTGCGCTTCTTTTAGTAGAGTTTGCTGAGTACACATTAGTTTATGTTGAGCCCGCCGCTGTGCGTTATGAAGGTGACAAACAGTGACCTGGATGAACTGGCTCTGAGCCATCGTCTACGAGAACACCCTACAAGCTGCACTAGGTTACCGTAATGTTCTTGTAATTTAACTTCGTTACCGTAATGTATTTATGATTGAACCTGGTCGCAATAATATGCTTATAATTTGGTTACCATCAGCTGGTTACCATTGTGTGCTTCTGATTTAAAATCAAATTTTGTGGTTATTCTAGTGCATTATTAAATTAACTTAGTTACCATAACTTATTTATAATACAACCTGGTTACCATAATGTACAGTCATAGTGTCATGAAAATTAAGATCAACATGTTTTTCTAGGTACATTCGAATTATCGGATACATTTTTTTGTTTAACCCTTTGGCTAATGGATACTACCATATAAAATGCCCTTTTGGAAATTTAATCAAGTGTTTTATCTGATTGTCCTTATACACATACACATGGGCAATAAAATCAAGTGGCCAATTCTGAGTGACCTGCAATCTACTTAGATCCTGAGTACACAGATAGGGAGTTTAAGAGTGTGTCGAGTGCGTGATATGGTGTGTGATGTTTGACTGTACTCTAAATGTGAGTAGATCTGTCGGTGTTCACTTCTCAATAGCACCCAATTCCAATCGCTATCTTGTATTTTCACGATGAATATGTCCTTTATTGCGGACATGACGTTATAACCATCACTCACTCTATGTATCATGAGCAATAGTTGACCAGCCCTTTAAGTTGGTTGGACTCGTATAGATTTCTATCAGGTGTGGAAACTTTTATAAACCTGTGTCGAAAAGCACAGTATATGCCTGGCTGATACTTCGAATGATTAGTGTCTGAAATGCACCTACATTATAAGAGACAATGCCGACAGACAGATAGTTGGCTTATGCAATGTGGTGTCCTATTGAGTACCACAAATGGGGAAGCAATTGAAATCGTGTTCGAAAGTAGTTTACTGCCAACAATGAACGATGTTTGTGCATTCACTGTTCACTGTTAATGTACCTCTGCCGCATACAAAATGTGCTGTGTAAACATTTATGTCAGTATTCCTTGCTTGCCTGGTTAGTTCGTCCAGTTACCAGCAGTCGAAATTAGGACGCCACAAGCTCACAGTATTAGTTCAATTGGTCCCACAGGTGGCAGTGCTGACACCCATACTGTTTTTTCCATCCATCTACGTCCATTACGTGTAGTTTTTTTGTTTGGTTGGGTTTTGGGTGGTTATTTAAAAAAGGTGCCCTGTAGAGAGTTGGGGAGTACACCGGGTCTGGAGTAGTGTGTTGGGTCTGCGCCAGTCGGTGGCAGAATGAAGCAGGCGTTGACTTGGTACACTGCCACCAGGATTCACCTGTCAGACATCAAGAATGGCAAGCCATTTCTCCGCTGAAGGAATAATAATAATAATAATAATAATAATAATAATAATAATAATAATAATAATAATAATAATATAGTAATTTGATGAAATCTTATTTTTGTTAATCAAAATCAAAACATCTACCATGATTTGATCATACATGTTCAACGTACCGTATATCCTCGTGTAAAATTAGAATTCTTTTTAAGATGTTTTTTTTTTTAAAGCTGAAATTGGGGGATCGACTATTAATACTGAAGTACTGTTTTTGAAGGGATTCATGCTGGGCAAGTAAATTCATGACGATTTTGTAACAGTGTTATTTCTATGTTAAACACAAATGTTGACATGTTATCCATGAAATACTAAGGTCGATTTTGTTAGAGTATCTATAGCTGTATATATTTAGTGAGCTGGTTTTATCGATTATTAAAATGAGTTCAACATATATTTATACTGGGGATATGGCTTGCCATCGGCGGGAGGTGTGAAGTCATGTCTGCTTAGTCAGGTCAGACCCTGTTGAACAATGACTACATATGCATGGTGTGTGTGTGTGTGTGTGTGTGTGTGTGTGTGTGGACGGGGGGGGGGGGGGGTTAGCTGACGTTGTTTACTGTGGTTATTTATATGCCATTATGGCAGGAAATCATCGCCATACACATTATTCACAAGTGATCAAAGAAATAGTGACGTGTGCTGACTTTTCATATGTGTTTGCAATAGTATGTTGCTATGTATTATGTATAACGGATAAATCTTTATCAGTAATTTTATTAAACTGATTCATTGACACATGACTTGATAGATTCTTGTGCACTGCTGATTTGCTAGGCTATAATAATGTATCGGGATGTCTACAGCACCTTGTATTCCCAGGTGGTTACTCATCCAAGTAGGCTACTGATGAGGTTTAACTTGTAACTGGTGGGCAGACGAGAAGCGGTGTTTCTGGTGTGGTGTTGGTGAGGCGTTGCTTGGTTACAAACTGAATTGCTGTTTGGCGTGTCCTGATGGTGCGTTGACCTCTCCCGCTGCAGGTGATCAAACAGATGTGGCCGTACATTGGAGAGTACGTCAAGGGCATTCTCAAGACATCCGTGGAGGGACAGATCAGCAACTCGCTTCCAGCTTGTCTCCAGCCCTTCCGTTTCGAGAAGATCGACCTGGGCGATTCGGTAAGGACGCCACGCTCTTGGAGACAGGGCGTAACCTTGACAAGATACACCTAGCAATGTGTGTCTGGTGATATACAAGGTTCCCGTAGGAGTAGTGCTTCAAAACCATTACATGTCAAGGAAGTGTAAAAACTATAAAATTGATTGAATTTTCCATTTCTCTGTATTGAAATGTAGAATTCCTTTACTTATTTTCACTCATTAAAAGTTAGAAAATAAATTTGGTACTGACAGGTCATTTCTATAAAATAAAATTGTTTTACTTCATTGGTAATGTTTATCAACGCATTTATTATGCGAAACTTTTTATTTTAAATTTCTATTCTCTCTTTCTTTTGTAAATAAATGTTTTTCCTCTGGATATTATTTCTCAATGTGACCAGGCACTGGTTTGCCATATACTTGTTGACTGCCTTCTATTAACTGCATTGTCATAGAAGTATGATTATTATATATTAGAAATATACTGGATTTAAATGACAAGTTGCAGGACCCCTGGAGTAGATGAGATGACGTGAAACCAGCAGTGTAATGAGTTAGACGCGTTGTTCAATTTTAGCTGTGTCCGACTGGTCGTAGGTGCATCATGATTGGTCATGTTGGGTTATCCAAATATTAGGCTATCATGCAGCTAGTTGCCTCATGATCCACCATGTTGGATAATTGTACAACTAGTCACGGGTTGTTCAATTTTAGCTGTGTCCGACTGGTCGTAGGTGCATCATGATTGGTCATGTTGGGTTATCCAAATATTAGGCTATCATGCAGCTAGTTGCCTCATGATCCACCATGTTCAGGGATGAAAGATCTCCGCGATTTCGCGGATTTCCGGGATTTTTCAATCCAGCAGTACGATTAACATATAGGCCCTACTGTTTTACACTGCAGCACCCTCAGCGTACATTAATGTGTAGTGCAGTCAACGCAGCAGCCTTCCGGGAATTTTCCGCGATTCCCTGACAATGCTGAACATATGGGAGAATATCAGCATTTCCGCTTTTTTTCCCGGAGACCACTTTCATCTCTGCATGTTGGATAATTGTACAACTAGTCACGTCAGAATACGCACTGTTGAATTATTGTACAACTAATCACCTCACAATCCATCATGTTGGATTATTGTACAACTAGTTTTTATACATGTTTCCTCAGTAAAGATGTATAATAATGCTATTTTAGATGGTGGTCTGTATGCATGCACCACTGGTAGTGTGCATGAAGAACAATTTTAATCAAACAATTATTGACAGTACAGGATATGAATTTTAAATAGTTCTGTGCAATCTATTCATTTTTCTTCAAATGAAATGTTGGCAGATCTAGTTTCTGTCAGTCAATGTGTGTAAACTATTTCAGCCACCACGTATTGGGGGCGTCAAGGTCTACATCGATCACATCAGGCGGGATGAAATCATCATGGACCTGGAAATATTGTAAGTCTTCTTCTAATTCTAATTCTTCTTACAAAAATTGACGCTTGTCGCTCGCTATCCTGCCTGCCGTTCTGAATTACTAGGATATGGAAAGGACTAGTTGACTCAATGTTAGGATAATGTGACAGAGTGGGATATCGGGTCATTGTGTCGGCAATATGGTATTCCAGTAATGCAGCACTATAAAGTCACAATGAGTGTGCATTGTCACAAGTCGGTATTCTTCCTGATAAGACCTTGGATGTTGCTCGGCATAAAGCCACAATAAACCAATCCTTCTAGGACTTTGGTCCCTTTCCTCTTCCTACCCTCTCCTCCCATGCCGTTTTCATCATTATATGGTATGTATGCTTTTCCCTGTGAACCCTGGCGCTGGGAGACGGTGCACACTGAGTAGTGATGGCTGTGACGACCATTGTACCCTGCCCTTCCCACTCGCCACCCTATTGATGACTAGGCATGTCCGTTCCCCCCTCCCCCATAACTTATTTTTTTCTGCACAACCCATTCACATCCCTGGTATTATACCGCAAGCATTAACAAATGTAAATATCTATCACCGAATTTCTATCAATAAATGCCACAGGTAGCAAGAACTTGCCAATAAATACTTGTGCCCCCCCCCCCCCCACACATACATACACAATTTTTATTCTTGTGAATTATTGTTTTATTCATCTTTTATCAGCGGCGGGTCAGCTATTTATCAAATATATTCTACGTCTCATTCAAGGAGCGGGAGAGGGAGGGGGGGGGGGTCATTTGCCAAGCCTCGTTTCTGATGTTGCCCTTTATGTTCCAGCATGGCTAGCGACACCAACATCAAGGTCTGCGTCCGGGGCAAGTCCGCAGGCATCAAGGACCTCATGGTGAGAACACTGGTGGCACTACCTCATTAGCATACATTAACTCACCAGCATTCATTAGTTCACCAACATACAGTACCTCATTAGCATACATTAACTCACCAGCATTCATTAGTTCACCAACATACAGTACCTCATTAGCATACAGTATATCATTAGCATACAGTATCTCATTAGCATACAGTATCTCATTAACTTACATTGCTTCATTAGCATACACTATCTCACCAACATTCATTAGTTCACCAACATACAGTACCTCATTAGCATGCAGTATCTCACCAGCAGACTATATCATTAGCATACAGTATATCAGTTGCATACATTACCTCATTAGCATACATTATGTCATTAGCATACGTTAGCTCACTAGTGTACATTAGCTTACTATGCAGGGTTTGTTTGTGCTTTTGAAAAAGTATCTTCCAGAACCTTAAAATTGCTTAGTCTGATGAGATCAAATTAAAAAAACCAAAACACCAATCTATATTTGATTATACCTGTCCGACTGAGATACTGATGCACTTATTAAGCATTTGTTGTAGCAATTCATCAGCATATATTATTAGCACATGATTGCCAATAGCACATATTTACCCACCGGCATATATTATTAACCAGTGGAGTTAACCAGTTGCCTAATCTTTTTTGATATTGTTAGATTCACGGTCAGCTTCGCGTGGTGATGAACCTGTGCAACAAGATCCCCATCATCGGGGGTCTGAATGTCTTCTTCCTCAACCAGCCCGTGAGTAGCGTCAAGTCTGGACCGAATCACGTCTAATTTCAAACAGCTGCGGCAGTCAGTTCACATTAAAATGCTATAGTTCTGACCTGTGTGTTCTGCATGTTGTGATATAAGATTTCCACCGCAAGCTACTGTGCATGTGGAGGAATTAGCTTAATGCAGGCTTGGCTCAAACAGCTCGGGGTTCCCTGACCCCAAACACTGGATTAATGAACTTTACTCTTCCCTGTCCCTCTCCCGCTGGAGCGTTCTGGGCATGAGGGGAGGGGGTGCATGGTGGGAGGGGGGGGGGCAGCTGTCATTTGAAATTAACACCACGACCAAGATCTAGACATTTGAGATGAAAGCGAATGTGGCTGGGAAGAAAAACCCTGATGACAGAGGTACATCTAATCGGGGATGCTTTTACTCATAAGTTCTTTTTTTTTTGGTCCATTAGTTGGTTAAGCAGGGGAAATTTCAGTCATAGACGACTGGTCTTCCTCATTCCACTGCTGGTCGATAGAAAGCCCGAGCCTACACTTTTACCGACCCAAGGGATTTTTAACCTGCCACACCACATAGACATGGTATGAGAGCAACCGGCCTTTGATGACGCTGTAAGTTATACACAGCGGTGGAAATGCAAATTGGCAGAGCTGGGGGCATGGGGAATCGAACCGCCAATCCTCAGATTAGAAGTCTGACCTAGAAAAAAGTCAGACACTCTAACCACTCCGCCACAGAGAACGCCACGTTATATGCTTTGATTTTAATTCTGATGCTATGCAGCTTATATGAAGAGCACATCTTAAGGTGCGTTGTAGAGTGTTTACGGTAGTACAAGGGTTATAGTAATAGTACCTAGCTCTCAGTTATGGGATCAACCCGATTGCAAACTTGATGTGTTGTGAGGCAGTACTTGACGATAATTTGTACACACCTAGTCTGAATTCTTTTCGCTGTCTTTCAGAATGTGGATTTCGACTTGACAAACTATGCGAACCTGCTCGACATGCCGATGCTCAGGTAAGCCGATGTCCTCTCAGCTGTGTGCAAGATGCAGCTTCCAGCCATTCAGATTTATGTGGAAGCATTTCGATTTTCACGCTCTTATTCTGTCGCTCCATGGTCAATCTGCGAGAACCTATATTTTTCAACAAAATTCCGAATATATCATTCTTATTGCACAGGAATAAATATATATGCCCTATCCCATACACATAAAAATTGATCTAATCATATGAGATGTGATGGGTTTTATTACATGGAAAATATGCATATTAGGATGTATTTAGTCCTTCAAATTGGATATATAAATTTGTCTTCCGTAGAGCTTATTATATATATAATAATTGTAATTTTTGGTTTCCTGTGTGTGTACATGTCTAACTTTAGTGTGCATGAAGAAATTTAAAATTGAATAAATACAGGTAAAGGTATGTAATATGGAATGTTATGATTTTCCTGCAGTCTTTTCTTTCTTCTTACAAATTTATGTTGGCTGATCTGAGGATTGTAAGCACCAGGACCGCTACCCTGTTTCTGTGGATTCTTAGAAAACTGTGCAATCTTTGTATTTAACATTGTTATTCCCGGTCCAGAAAGTTCTTTGAGTTTTGCAATTTGGTCAACCTGACCAATACACCTTATTCACATTCAAGCCGAGGTTTGTATTGCCTTTGTTCCTTTGTTTACTAGACAATGGCGCTATCTAATGTATATAAATAAAGTAAATATGTGATAGACTGGTTTCTGCTCTTCCTGGAGAATAAAGCGATGACACTGCAGTTGCTTCAAAGCTCAGTGTCCTCCCCTAGTTTATTCAGCCACGGTCAGAATAAATGTGCCCTGCCATTACCCACCAAGTCACATGCGAGGAATGGTCCACATTAGGAACTCCGCCCCGTCCGCTAGCGATCCTTCTGACCGCCAAGGGTCAACACAGTCAAGATCACTACCATGTGGTAATGGAACTCATTATGAACTATCATAAAATGATAAAATACATGATGGTTGGAGGCAGTTAGATAATTGCTGCATATTGGAACAGATAGTGACCCGGAATAGCTATTTAAATCAAATTCTTACACATCTTCTGAATACCGGAAGTTAAGTATCCGGGTAGAGGACAAGCACGCGCAGGACCGGATATAGGTTTTAGCCATATTTCTTCGGTAAATACATGAGGTTGATCGTTATAATGTACTTTAATTTAATTTGACATAACTTTTATTTGAGCAGTGTGCACACCAAAATGCTGGACTAGGCTTCTAGATGTGACTAGACTAGACCTTACTAGCTTCTATGTCACTACTCTAGGCGTCTAAATGTGACTGTCACTAGACTCTAGATCTGACTGTGCCTAGACTCTATACATTACTGAATGAGACTGATGAGACCCCGTCTCATGTTGCAGTAACTCGCTGCGGTCAGTGATCCAGGACCAGCTCAACTACTACCTGGTGCTCCCCAACAAGATCCCCATCCAGCTGGTCAACGGCATCGACCTGCAGCGCCTTCACTACCCGATGCCACAGGTGAGACACCAGGCAGCTAACTGCCTGTCACTTAGTCGCACCTGTGACTAATCTACTGGCTTATTCACTTAGTCACATATTTGATTAGCTTCCTGGTTTATTCACTTAGTTACATATGTGATTAGCTTCCTGATTTATTCACTTAGTCACACATGTGACTAGCTTCCTGATTTATTCACCCTAGTCACACCTGTGACTAGCTTCCTGATTTATTCATTTAGTCACATCTGTGACTAACTTCTTGATTTATTCACTTAGTCACACCTGTGACTATCTTCCTGATTTATTCACTTAGTCGCACTTGTGACTAACTTACTGGCTTATTCACAGATGTGGCTAACTTGCCAGTTTAGTTACAACTGTGACTAAACTCCTTGCTTGATCAAAATCACTACATGCCCATACGAGGAGCACTTGGGTCATTCAGAGAGCATGTGAATTTCCCACATACCCTATAACCGGAAACCATGGGTAGGCCTACTATTCAGAATTTGTTATATAGTTTTGCTAATATTATTTGTTTTTCATTTTAGTGCTGTACAATTCTAATCCATAGCCAGATATGCGTGTGTTGTGCCGTCTCTACCGTATACCCTCGGTCATAGGGGGGATTGGTCACGTGTTTAAATAGGCCACGGGTACCCTGCCAGGGGTCAGCGTCTGACCTCGGGGGTGAGGGGTTAAAGGTCAGAACCTGACACTCCAATAGGTGTGCTCTTTCATTTGGTTCAAGTAGTCAAATCTAACTTCATTACAATTATGAATGCAATAACACAATTTTAGTTAAAATGTGACCTTTATATTTGACCTGAACTTGATTTAATAACAAATAACTATATATTTTATGTCCAGTCCATGAGTTACCATCCATCTTGGTTTGTGTTTTGTCGGGTGTGCTTGTATGACTAATACAAGATGTGCCTAATACAATCCTGACTAATACAAGCCTGACTAAAGTGTGCAGCTTTTTTGTGGTTATGCTTCCAGAATGCGCATGCAGTTTTCGACGTCTTGGTGAAAATACAGATAGATAGGTCGGTACTGAATTTTGAAGCCTACATAAGGAGTACCTGATTTTGTAGGCTGTGCAGTGGGTACCTAGTTTTGTAGGCTGCGTGGTCGGTACCTATTGATATATGAGTGGGTTGAAGAACATGGCATAGTCATGTGACGTGGCTATCTGGTGGCTACTTAATTTTGTGCACTACATGGGTGGTACTTTATGGCACCTGCATAGGTACAATAACATACAGGATTTAAGGGTGCGCAGTAAAGCGATTTTTATACACATGCATAGGTAAAATAACATACATGATTTAAAGGTGGACACTAAAAAGAGTTTTTTACACATGCATAGGTAAAATAACATACAGGATTTAAAGGTGCACATTAAAACCAGTTTTATACACGTGCATAGGTAAAATAACATACAGCATTTACAGGTACACACTGAAACCAGTTTTATACCATACTGAATCGGTTCTATACTCCTCTTGGTAATTGAATATGGCTCTGGGAAATTTCAGTATGGTGCCATAATCTTAAACTAATTAAAGGTGCATAGTCCAGTGAAAGCATCACATTTTCGAAACCTAAACACTTACCTAGATTTTATCCTACAAATCCAACTTAGATACTGGTGTACTTATGAAGCATTCGTTGCTGCATAGAAGTGTGTACAACGTGAATTTACCGTTACTGCTGAAGCCTATCATGTTAGAATTTTGATGTGCATCCCAAAATTAATTTAGTATCTTTTCAATTCCAATATTAGACCCCTGATCCATACCTTCGTATTCTAAGATACCACAACGTACAAGTAAGGCTGGTATAACTAAAATATACAATAGGTTATGTAGTGGGAGGTAGACTAACATACAGAATTTAATAGTGTGGTATAATATACTAATACCATAAGTTATGTGGTGGATACCTACTTTGTAGGTCACATGTTGGGTACCTAATTTGTAGGTTACATGATGGGTACCTAATTTTGGGGGTTACATGATGGGTACCTAATTTTTTAGCTCACCTGGTAGGTACCTAATTATGTGGTTCTAATCTGTTAGGTTACATGATGGGTATATATTTTATATATATAAATATATATTGACAGAACCGAAGGCTAAGGGAGCAAACCCTAAACAGAAAACCTTGTCACTGTGGTAGCATTAAGGGCTGTTGATGTATTGAACTCCCAACATCTCCCGACCAGCTACTGCAGGGACAAATAGTGCGCCTGTCTGGACATGTTCTTGCTGGTGTGAGACCTCTATTTGCTCCCCGAGAGAGTGCCGCTGGTAACTTGCAAAAGCCAGCAGCACTTCAACACTTTTGCAGGCAGCTTTCATGAAATGTAACCCAAGAGGAGGATATCATGGTTGACGGAAACAAGCTGAACTCTGTTCCGGAATTCACCTACCTCGGAAGCACTATATCAAGTGATGGACGCATTGATGCTGAAATACAGAGGAGGATGGCCAAGGCTAGCGCATCCTTTGGCCGACTACGCCAGAGACTCTGGAACAACCACCATGTGTCCATGCGGGTCAAAGGCAAGATCTACTGTGCAATCAATCTATCCACCCTACTATACAGAGCTGAGGCCTGGACAGTGTACAGACAACAGGTGAAAAAGCTGCATGCCTTCATGATGCGACATCTGCGTTCAATCATGAGGCTAACCTGGAAGGACAAAGTGACAGGGGCTGCCCTCTATGGAAGATCTTCTGATCAAAAAGAATCTCCGGTGGACTGGACACCTCATGGGGATGTCATCAGACAGGCTACCAGAGCAGATCCTCTATTCTCAACTGTCTTCTGGTTACAGAAAGAGAGGGTGCCCATGTCTCCGGTCCAAGGATACCATCAAGAGAAACCTGAAGCTGAGAGACATTAAAACCGATTCATGGACATCACTCTCACAGCAGAGAGCTAAATGGAGAGCGGCAGTCAAGTAATGAAAGCAGTCTTTGTCGCATCGCAACCAACTGCATGATGATGATGATAAATTTTATAGGTCACATGGTAGGTACCTAATTTTGTCGGTTACATGGCAGGTGCCTAATTTTGTCATATGGTGGGTACCTAATTGTGTAGGTCATGTGGTGCATACATCTCAATAAGTGCATAGGTAGAAGAACATAGAAGATTTAGTGGTGTACACTAATACAGAAGGTGCACTAATACACTAATACAGAAGGTGCACTCACCGCCGCCTGACGCTGATGGATCTGCTTTCAGGGCGTCTTGCGGCTGCACGTGGTGGCTGGGCGGGAACTGAAACGGGCAGACTTCAAACTGGTCGGAAAGGGCAAGTCCGACCCCTACTGCAAGATCTACAGTAAGTGTCCCCCCCCCCCCCCCCCTCCGGCAAACCAGCAGCCAAAATAATAGACCTCGGACATGGGACATGCGCTCTGAGCCAATACATTGGTTCTTGCCAATGCCAGCAGAGGGCAGGTTGGTGGTGGAAATTAGTTGGATTGGGATTGTTAAATGATAGGGTGTCCACTTCCTCGTGCATTGTGCGTAATGTTTTTGGCATTGCGGGTAATCAGGATCGCGAATACAGACCAAGGCGTGCCAGTACTAAGGACGTCTTTTGTGTCGCCGACTAGCGGAATTCTTTAGAACTATGTAACAACTCAAACGCCGACTAGCGGGTCTTTGCTGAACCTGGTCGCCGATCGGGTAAACAAGACTTGATGACGTATTACGCAGTACACTCGTACTGCCGATGCGCCCCTTTTCGGGTAGACTTTTGCTATATAAGGCGGCGCACCGACGGGGTTTGGTCATTACGACCGGAGGAGCCAGGAGACAATAACCAGCCTTAAATTGGGATTCACTGCAGCCGGCCTGGCCGGAGGAGCCAGGAGACGTTATTAAGCCTTAAGCATGGGAATCTCCGACCATTGACGTAGCCGGGAGCCAGCAACACGCTCCCGGCACGACGTTAAAATTCGCCGGCGATCCACGAAACAAGGAGCCGGCAACACCCGCCCCGGTTCGCTGGCAAGACGATAAATTTCTACGGCGATCGACGCACGAAGGAGCCGGCAATACGCGCGCCAGCCCGCCGGGACAACACTAAATTCTCCGGCGATCGACGTAGTAGGGAGCCGGCAACATTGGGATTCACTGCAGCCGGCCTGACCGGAGGAGCCTGGGCCGCGTTCAGGGTCCGTCTCGGAGGCGCCTCGGCGACGTCTCCGCGATGCTTTTTGGCCTATTTGCGTTCAGGGTCCGTCTCGGCGACGCCTCCCTTTTCAGGTTGGAGACAAACAGCGCCTCGAAAATGGCCGCCGCATGCAGCGGTTTCATCCAATCAGAGCGCAGCATTTCGATGCAAATGGCCGCCTCCTATGGGGGCGGCCATTTTCGAGGCGACCAACTGGCTGTTGTTGTTCAGACTAGCCTGACGTCACGGACGCCTCCGAGGCGCCTCCGAGACGGACCCTGAACGCGGCCCTGGACATGTTAAGCATGGGAATCAGTGTAGTAGCCCGCCGGGACAATACTAAATTCTCCGGCGATCTACGTAGCAGGGAGCCGGCAACACACGCGCCAGGTCGCCGATACGACGTTAAATTTCTCCGGTGATCGACGAAGCAAGGAGCCGGCGATTTGTGCACCAGCCCGCCGGGAAAATACTAAATTTTCCGGCGATCGACGTAGCAGGGAGCCGGCAATACGCTCGCCGGCACGACGTTAAATTTCTAGGGCGATTGACGAGGCAAGGAGCCGGCAATACGCGCGGCAGCCCGCTGGGACAACACTAAGTTATTAAGCCTTAAGCATGGGAATAACTGTAGCAGATGCCATCGACCAGGAAAACACTAATTTCTCTGTAGCGGGTCGGACCGGAAGAGCCTGGAGAGGTTGTCAAGCAATTTCTCCGGTGATCGACGAAGCGAGGAGACGGTGATATGCGCGCCAGCCCGCCGGGACAACACTAAATTCTCCGGCGATCGACGGAGCAGGGAGCCGGGAACACACGCGCCGGTTCGCTGGTACGACGTTAAAATTCTCCGGCGATCGACGAAGCAAGGAGCCGGCGACAGGCACGCCAGGAGACGTTATCAAGCATTAAGCATGGGAATCACTGTAGCACGAGCAAGGAGCCGATAACACGGGTCGCCGGTGTAATATTAATTCTCCGGCGATCGACAAAGCAAGGAGCCACAACACGCGCGTCGGTTCGCCGGCGCGATGTTAGATTCTCTGGCAATTGACGAAGCAAGGACCCGCAACACGCGCACGTTAAATTCTCTGACGATCGATGAAGCAAGGAGCCGGCGATATGCACGCCAGCGCGCCGGGACTATACTAAATTCTCCGGCGAGCAACGTAGCAGGGAGCCGGCGCGACGTTATCAAGCCACTAATTTCTCCAACGAATGACGAAGCCGAGGCCGGCAACATGCTCGCCGGCACGACGTTAATTTCTCCGGTGATCATCAAAGCAAGGAGCCGGCGATATGCATGCCAGCCCGCCGGGACTATTCTAAATTCTTCGGCGATCGACGTAGCGCACGCGCCGGTTCGCCGGCATGACGTTAAAATTTGCCAGCGATCCACGAAGCAAGGAGCTGGCGATACGCGTGCCAAGAGACGTTATCAAGCCACTAATTTCTCCGAGGATTGACGAAGCCAGGAGCTGGCAACACGCTCGCCGGCACTACGATTAAATTCTCCGACGATCGACGAAGCAAGGAGCCGGTGATATGCGCGCCAGCGCGCCGGTACTATACTAAATTCTTCGGCGATCAACGTAGCACACGCACCGGTTCGCAAGCACGACGTTTAAATTCTCCGGCGATCCACAAAGCAAGGAGCCGGCAACACACATGCCAAGAGACGCTATCAAGCCACTAATTTCTCCGATGATTGATGAAGCCGAGAGCGCACAACACACTCGCCGGCGCAACGTTAAATTTCTCCGGTGATCGACGAGGCAAGGAGCTGGCGATATACGGGACAATACTAAATTCTCCGGTGATCGACTAGCAGGGAGCGGCAACACACGCACCGGTACGACGTTAAAATTCTCCGGCGATCGACGCAGCAAGGAGCCAGCGACACGCACGCCAAGAGACGTTATCAAACGACTAATTTCTCCGACAATTGACGAAGCCGGGAGCCGGCAACACGCTCGCCTGTAGGACGTTAAATTTCTCCAGTGATCGACGAGGCAAGGAGCCGGCGATATGTGCGCCGGCCCGCCGGGACAATACTAAAATTCTCCGGCGATCAATGTAGCACACGCGCCAGTTCGCCGGCACGACGTTAAAATTCTCCGGTGATCCACGATGCAAGGAGCCGGCGACACGCGCGCCAGGAGAGGTTATCAAGCCACTAAGTTCTCCGACGATTGACGAAGCCGGGAGCCGGCAACATGCTCGCCGGCACGACGTTAAATTTCTCCGTGATCAACGAAGCAAGGAGCCGGCGATATGCGCGCCAGCCCGCCGGGACCATACTAAATTCTTCGGCGATCAACATAGCAAATGCGCCGGTTCACCAGCACGACGTTAAAAATTCTCTGGCAATCCACGAAGCAAGGAGCCGGCAACACACGTGCCAAGAGACGCTATCAAGCCACTAATTTCTCCGACGATTGATGAAGCCGAGAGCGGGCAACACGCTCGTCGGCGCAACGTTAAATTTCTCCAGTGATCGACGAGGCAAGGAGCTGGCGATATACGCGCCGGCCCGCCGGGACAATACTAAATTCTCCGGTGATCGACGTAGCAGGGAGCGGCAACACACGCGCCGGTATGACGTTAAAATTCTCCAGTGATCGACGCAGCAAGGAGCCAGCGACACGCACGCCAAGAGATGTTCTCAAGCCACTAATTTCTCCGACGATTGACGAAGCCGGGACCCGGCAACACGCTCGCCGGCAGGACGTTAAATTTCTCACGTGATTGACGAGGCAAGGAGCCGGCGATATGTGCGCCGGCCCGCCGGGACAATACTAAATTCTCCGGCGATCAACGTGGCACACGCGCCAGTTCGCCGGCACGACGTTAAAATTCTCCGGCGATCCACGAAGCAAGGAGCCGGCGACATGCACGCCAGGAGACGTTATCAAGCCACTAAGTTCTCCGACGATTGACGAAGCCGGGAGCGGGCAACATGCTCGCCGGCACGACGTTAAATTTCTCCGTGATCAAGGAAGCAAGGAGCCGGCGATATGCGTTCCGGTCCGCCGGGACTATACTAAATTCTTCGGCGATCAACGTAGCACATGCGCTGGTTCGCCGGCATGACATTAAAATTCTCCGGCGATCCACGAAGCAAGGAGCCGGCGACAGACACCCAGTATATGTCAGCCATGACACCATATCTCATCATGCATATAATCTGTGGCAAAAATTAATACTTGCCTTCTTTGCCACAGGTTACACCAAAAGACATCATCGTAGCCTAATCAAAATTGTCAAAAGCGCCGACCTGGAATACATGGACATTCATGTCCCTGCCATACCTGATTCAAGGTACTGTCCCGTGCAAGCCTGGAGTAATTACCGCAGCACCGCAACACCGCACCCGGAAGGCCCTGCCTTTCTGGATGTCCATGGGACGCCCATCACACCAAGGAGGGCTACCAAGGTTCTACATATGCTCTCTCAGCCCTGGGCCATGGAGCGCCTGGAGACATGACACCTCACAGCCTTCGCAGAGGCGGCGCCCAGGCCTGTGCCTGCCTTGGAGCCTCCCTCCAGGAGATCAGAGACCACGGACATTGGGAGTCACACGCGCTGCACGCCTATGTTCCTCGCAAACCTACGATCTCGGCTCCGAGATGCTATCAATATATTTTTGGCCATACCATCTCTAGCCTCGTTTCTTAAGCATTTGTGAGCTGACATTTGTATAACCTGACGTTTAACTTTGCCTTAATTAAAGATGCCATAACTATATTTGCTGTGTTCGCGTTTTTCCTGATTGTGCGTAATGTTTTTGGCATTGCGGGTAATCAGGATCGCGAATACAGACCAAGGCGTGCCAGTACTAAGGACGTCTTTTGTGTCGCCGACTAGCGGAATTCTTTAGAACTATGTAACAACTCAAACGCCGACTAGCGGGTCTTTGCTGAACCTGGTCGCCGATCGGGTAAACAAGACTTGATGACGTATTACGCAGTACACTCGTACTGCCGATGCGCCCCTTTTCGGGTAGACTTTTGCTATATAAGGCGGCGCACCGACGGGGTTTGGTCACTACGACCGGAGGAGCCAGGAGACAATAACCAGCCTTAAATTGGCCTCCCACCCACCCTACATGTGAAAGTGGAAAGTAGGGCCATACCATCTCTAGCCTCGTTTCTTAAGCATTTGTGAGCTGACATTTGTATAACCTGACGTTTAACTTTGCCTTAATTAAAGATGCCATAACTATATTTGCTGTGTTCGCGTTTTTCCTGATTATTGATTCCTGGTACTTCTTGATTCCTGAGTACTTGCCTTGCCTGGTTCTAGGCATTACTATGATAGGGTAAGAATTGTTGAGTGTAATGTCAAGATAATGTATTTGAGTGGTATATTAGGGTCATGGCTTTCAATTTACTGCCTAACTCTATATTCCTGATATGACACCGGGCGTGGTGACCTCATTGGTAGAGCGTGGGACTTGCGTGCGGAAGATCGAGAGGTTGGTTCCCGGTCGAGTCAAACCAATGACGTAAAAATTTATTCTTGTCGCTTCCTAGCATGGCGCTCGGCATTACTATGATATGGCAAGGACTGGTTAGCTCAGTGTCAGGATAATGTGACTGAGTGGAATATCAGGGCATGGTGCCGGCAGCCTGATTTCCTAGTGAGGCAGCACTATAAAATCGCCATGAGTGCGCACTGTCACAAGTCGGTACCCATGCTGATATGACCTTAGATGTTGCTAGGAAGTAAAACAACAACAAACAAACCTGATATATAAACACACATTTTATATTTAATGCTGGATTGTACCTTGTGTTCCCCAGTCGGCGCCCAGATGTACAAGACGAAGGTGATCGAAAACACCATTAACCCAGTCTGGAACAGCTACTTCGAGGTAAGCCCCTTTTTTTTCTAGCTTCCTTTTAATAATTTAAAGTTAATTTAAAAAATATTAAATACATTTCTTTATAACCTCTAGGAAGGATGATCGTTGGTAGAAATCTCCATGCTTTCCACTAAACAACTGAGGACTCTCTCATACCTTTCATCCTAACTAGCTGTAGACATGAACACCGCTGATTGATCACTGAGGACTGTCCTCATAGTTCTCATCCGAACTAGGTGTACACATGAACACCGCTGATTGATCACTGAGGACTGTCCTCATAGCTCTCATCCTAACTAGCTGTACATGTGAACACTGCTGATTGATCACTGAGGACTATCATCATAGCTCTCATCCTAACTAGCTGTACACATGAATACCGCTGATTGATCACTGAGGACTATCCTCATAGCTCTCATCCTAACTAGCTGTACATGTGAACACTGCTGATTGATCACTGAGGACTATCCTCATAGCTCTCATCCTAACTAGCTGTACACATGAATACCACTGATTGATCACAGGACTATCCTCATAGTTCTCATCCTAACTAGATGTACACATGAATACCTCTGATTGAACACTGAGGACTCTCATAGCTCTCAACCTAACTAGCTGTACACATGAATACCTCTGATTGATCACTGAGGACTCTCCTCATGGCTCTCAACCTAACTAGCTCTACACATGAATACCGCTGGCTGATCCCTGTGGACTATCACCCAGACCAATCATTGGCGTTCATGTGTGAAGTTAGTTTCTATAATCATACATGTAACTATACACAAATTGAACCAATTTTGCTTCGCAATGAAACAAAAAATCAGTATAGGTTATTGTGATAGGCAAATAAAACAACTTTTCCTTTAAAAAAACAAAAAGAAACTAAAGTAATTGTGAACCTTTGCCCTTAGTGTATAGAATTATTACTAACCCTAAATGTAGCCGTTGTCAGCTAGCTGCCCTTCGCATGTCATTGATAGTCACAAAGACGTCATATCACCCCTTGTACACTGGCTTGTATTTGAATGCAATTAATATCATCATACGCCATCACCAATTTGCACATTACTCTGCAGATAAATAAATGTGGATATCATTGGTCTGTTTGTTTGTTTGTGCCTAGGCGGTTGTTGACCAAAAACATGGTCAATTTGCGGAGCTTGAGGTACTTGACCAGGATCCTGGTGAAGATGACGAACTGGGCACGTGAGTATATCAAACTACCGTACTGTCGCGAGATAACTCCGGCTCTCCAGTAAGAACCAGGTCTCCATTCGGCCCTGGTGGCTAGACACAACTCATTGAAACCAAATTTATATTTGAGCGCCCGTTATTGTGATTATCACTTGGTCATTCAATATGCCTTCCTTGGTGTCCGTCGATGTTTATGTTAACCACCTCATCGAGTAGTATGCCTGGTAACGTGGCGGAACTGACTTAGTCAATGGTGTGCATTCATCGTTACCATTCATGGCTTTTGCGACATCTGCTACAGGATATACAAAAGAAACTTGCACTGTTTTTGTAAATAGGATTCCACGTTGGTGATTCCTAATTCAGTTATACAAGTGTTTAGATAAACTATTGTTTTTGTTCTCTCACAGGGCAAGTATTGATATCGAGAACGTGGGAGCAAAGGGCTCATTGGACACGGTAAGTACAACTAGGCAAACTATGGAAATGTAAACTGACTAGTACCTAGTAACCGAAATGGTACCTAGCCAGTAAAATAGTAACTAGTAATCTAAACAGGAACTAATAAACTGGTTAGTACCCAGTAAACTGACTTGTAACTGTAAACTGATGTCCTGTGGGAACTGACTAAAATCTAATAAACTAGCAAGTACTCAATTAACTGAATTGACTAGGAACTACTAAGTTGATTAGTGTACTGAATAATAACCGGCTTAGATGTTCACAGGCTTGCCAGATGTACACTGCCAAGCAGTTTATAATAATAATAATATTAATAATAATGATAATGTAGACTTAATACAGCATCCTTACAGGTAGAACTTCAACGATGTCCAATAAAACTACATTTTGAATATTATAATATAATATAGCATATAATTGATTAGATACAAGATTCACCCCGTACTGCTGCAGATGGGGTGCAAACCAACCCTATGTAAAAGCTGTCGAAAAAACGGGTCAATGAATTGAGAGCCTAATTTCACAATCCCTTTGAGTTGAAAAATATAATATAATATCTAGTTTAATGCAATTTAAAAGTGAAATCGACGGCGTTCTGTGGCCACCATATTGTCTTTTTGCATTCTCTCCCATTTCACCAACTCTGTGCCTATATCGGTAGCCATTTGATACTGGAGCCACAGTTTCTAGGTCATGTTCCATACTAAAGCTATTTTCGCCCGTATTTAGACTACGTTGTCATTCACCTGTGTACTACAAGTACCAGGTGAATCTTTTATCTAATAATTGATATGCTATATTTACGACCTGGTTTAAACAAATGTTAAATGACACATACTTGTATTTATCAGAAAATGTAACCAGTTATTAGTTACTAATGGGCGAACTAATAACTCGTGAATAACAAATCCGAACCGATTAATGTGAGCGCAGTTTCCTAGTCGCTACAGACGGCGGTGCAATGCACGCCTCCTCTGCTATGTATACCCTCTGACGTCACCCGTCTCCCGCTTCAGTGGCTCCCCCTGGAGAACATCGAAACCGGCATGGTGCACATCCGGGCAATCTGGCTCCACCTCAGCAAGGACCCCAGCGACCTGGAAAAGGTTAAAGACTATGTTATTTACTATATGGTATTTCCCACCAGTTTCAGCAAACTACAGCTAGGTTGTAAATTAGTTGAGCAATTCATTCCCATTGTATGTAGAATTTATCCTCTTGCAAATCATGCAATCTCTATGTTCAGATTGATAGAAAACAAGGGGATGAGGCGCGTGGGAATTCATTAAAATTGTATTTCTTTGCTCGCTTTATATCATTTTCAAATTTGTGCCGTGTCGTCCTTCTGATTTAGGATTTTTTATTGTTCTTTTATCGGCTCAATTGTTGCTTTTAATATTTTCCTTTTCTTTTGTATATGATTTATTTGCTGTAAGTGTGTAATGGCTTGAAAATGTGACTATTTCCAGTTTCATAAGTTACCAGGCACAGGCTGTTTTTTTAAAATATATAAACAAAACAAAAAACCCTTTGGAGACCAGGTCAGGGCCCTGAAAGACCAGATTCAATTGTACTTTTAAACTGATTAATTTAATTTTCAGGCTTACAATAAATCAGCAGATTTTCACTCGCCACTTCAATATTCAGAGCTGATTTTAACCTGATTTTTGATTTACCATAAATAAGACAGAAAGGGAGAAGGGAGGGGCGGATGGTCACATTTAATAGATACTATTAATTAATAAGAATTTTGGAGAAAAACCTTTGAAAGATTTTTGCTGTACCATGAGGGCACTTACATCATTTGTTAACTGGTTCTCCCGTGGTTTCTTTGTGGATTATATTTTTTAGGTAAAACAATTCGTACTTTTTTTTTATAGTGCCGAGGCAGTGATCTTCCGGCCATGTACATTACATTGTAGATAGGTAGCTCTTCGGGTACTTAGGTATGATATATTAGTAAATAAAAATGGAGGTTTGGGTCGGTTCGGTATTATGGGCTAAGGTGGCAGGTTGCTGTATAAACTGCTGTTTTCATGGGCAAATATTGTACATCAGATAAAATACTACCGTGTATGTGTATGTATGTACTCACCATCCCCCCCCCCACCTTCCGTCTGTAAGCTGAAGCTGTGACCCGGTGTGCTGGGTCGCTGTTTCAGTTCTTACTCAGGGACCAGCGACATCCGGAACCCACATATTGATTACATTGATTCCACACAATGTGAAGTTAGAATGTTGGTTTAGGTAAATAGGTTAGCAAACTTTGACCCCCCCCCCCCTCTTATTAACCCGATTCCCGTGCAGAAGATTGGGTGAACAATCCCTGGCCAAGTCAAACCAATGACTTACAAAATTGACACATGGTGGGACTTAGCCTGGCGCTCCTCATTACTAGGATAGGGCAAGGTCTGGTTGGCACAGTGTCAGGAAAATGTGACTGAGTGGCTGTGCATTGTCACAGGTCAGTATCTGACCTGTTATCTTAGATGTTGCTAGGAGATAAAACCTTAATAAACCAAACCTTACTATTTTTAAATTGTTCTTTCATTGGTCAATATCTTCTGATGTTTCGACACTCAATAAGCCTCATAATGGATATAGTGACTTAGCAACAGGACCGCCATCTTCCTT
The DNA here is from genome assembly GCA_030323885.1 of Branchipolynoe longqiensis. Lineage (NCBI taxonomy): Eukaryota > Metazoa > Annelida > Polychaeta > Phyllodocida > Polynoidae > Branchipolynoe > Branchipolynoe longqiensis. Next base: position 26,612,463 of record CM059199.1, read on the forward strand.
TGGGGTTTAATATGCATTCGTAAAACTAATAAATCTGGGAACACACACCTGGGTTGCGTTCAACTGTATGCCTCGGAGAAATTCCAAATGTTGCGCTACTCTGAACAGCATTTTAGCTGTCGAATGTCTCGAAAATAGAGTCCTCCTTTAAGGGGCTATCACATTAGGTTTTTTTGCGGGAGCGTATGGCGGCATAGGTGCGTTACGTCATATACGTCGGCATACGCCGTATACGCTACTCATATGCTACTCATACGCTACTCATACGCCGCCAGATGCCGGCTTATGAGGCATATGCCACCATACGCTTTCATAAATCCGTCCGTCCACATTTTTTTGTGCATGCTCAAAAAATCTCGACCTATGAGGGCGTATGGCCCATATGCTGCTCGTACGCTACTCATACGCCGGCATACGCTCCTCATACGCCGGCGTACGCTAGGGGTACGCCGGCATAGGTTTTTCATACGCTCAACTTGCATCACCGGCGTATCTCTAGCGTATGTAGCGTACGCATAACCTACGAGTTACGTATGGGAGCGTACTCCTAGCATATGCACAGCGTATGCACAGCGTATGCCATAGGTCTTGACATTGATCTTGACTCATACGCTACGCATATGCTACACATACGCTACGCATACGCTACGCATACGCTACGCATAGGTTCCATATGCCAATCAAAACCGTAAAAAAAATGTCACAGTACGTTCCCATACGCTCCTCATACGCTCCTCGTACACTCCTCATAGGTTCCACATACGCTCAAAACCACCCGAAAGGTCACCAAAGGTCATCATAGGCCGGCACGCGCAGGACCTACGTAGGTTTTCAATACGCTCCGGCCATACGCTGTAATGTGACAGGGCCTTAACATACATTTCCTGCATCCATTTGCAATTGAAAGAACAGCTCTGATTGGCTGACACCCATGGCCATTTTGGAGGCTTTTTCAGCCCCTACTCGAAAAGCATGATGTCTCGGAGTCAACTCTGAGGCACACATTTAACACAAATTGGAAAAAGGAAAGGGAAAAAAAGACACTGCAGAGATGTCTAAGAGCTGACTCTGAAGCATATTCTGAGCGCGGCCCAGTTAATATGCAATAGACTACATCACGGTTCCAGCGGCGTGATGCATTGTGGGATGCATCAGAGAAAAACAAACCAGCGAGAAGCACATGGCATATGCTAATACACTGGGTGAAGCTATGAAATGTGCTAGTTTCAGCTCATCTCAGCTGTTGTTTGAAACTTAGAATACCAACTAAAAAAATATATATAATAAATTAAGATATTAATCTTTTATCCAGCATTGCATTTACATCAATATAATCAGCACATCATATGCATTTAGATTTGGACAAATCTGAGCACTCAGACAGAGAGCTTGTATATAGATGAGAGGGACAACTGTCATACTAGACCGTGTAACAGCTGCCGACTGTGGCGCTCCAAGTGGTGGTTGTTGAACAGTTTATGACACAGCTGGCAAATTCAATGGTCGTGTGCAATCTTCCTACAGAAAAAGTGAAATATCTATAAAACCACACCACCTAGAAGCAAATCGCTTGGTACACATATATAAAATATATTCAATGAATTGATTATATTAAATTGATAAGGTTAGTGTTCTGCATTTCTATTAATTTGGAATAAAATTAACGTTTTGCACTGCACGTACGGCAAACTCAATGCATTGTCAATGGCGGTGAGCAATCTTCATACAGAAAATGTCAAATATCTCTAAAACTACACGACCTAGACACAAGCCACTTGGAACACATATAGAAAACATGTTTACCAAAAAGATTATATTGAATTTATAAGGTTAGGGTTCTGGATTTCTATTAATTTTTGAAGAAAACTAATGTTTTGCACTGCGCGTACAGGGAAACTCAAGGCTTGTTCAACAATAACCACCAGGAGTGCAACTGTAGCCTGTGTTACCGATTTTCGCGGGAGTTGTCCCTCTCATCTATATACACGCTCTCTGACTCAGACTAGTGTTAGAGCCATAGCCAGAGTCAGTTTTACTTATTTTATTCATGTTTTTATTTATATCCTATGGTTAATGACATATGTAGAACTAGAAAATGAGTCGGGTTAATCAGATTTTAGTTATATATTTCTCTGATACAAGTGTATGTTGACACATTTGGCATTTTAATATTTAGAACAAGAATTAATAATGGTGATGTGGATATCACTGATTGTTTTGTGTGGAATTGTATGTTTCTTAGCTCAAAATGTTTAACTATGGCTAGTTTTGTCTTAGCTATAATTACCAGATCATTATATTGCATGTGTGCATACATGTTTATGCCAAATTGTTATGTATTTCTATTTATTTTGAATAAAATGCCAGTTGATGTAGTCTATTGAGTAGCGAGGAAAGCACATCAACCTTGATAACTCGAACCACTAGGCGGCAGCACCATACGTAATGCTTGCATTGAAAACTCATTTTGTCCTTCAATGTCAGCCAATGCCTTTCAAAATGGTGGTAGATACTGGACCCATTTGCAAACATAGCCTTAGAATCAAGTTGTATTGGCTTCTTTTTTTGCAGCCAAGTAGTGGTGCCACCTGGTATAGCAAAATACCAAACTTACTAGGCGTTCCTTTTCAAGTCATTACCGATAATGTGCCTATTTTCAAATAATTCAAATTCATTACATTTTTTAGTTAATGAATATAGTATGATTAGTATTTCCCTTCGGATATCATCTCATTTATTCTTACTGAGCATGTCAATTGTTATGATACAGGGGTTGAATGTACATTCCGTATTTTCATTATAATTAGTGATAGAGTAATATTTCAAAGTCAATTATCTATCTACCGTAATTATCGGACAATAATGCACACTGGTTAAGAGTTAAGAGTTTAAACTAAAATCACCCATGCATGTCCTAAGAAAAATATCTGCAATGGTTAGGTTGGATTTTACTCTTTAAATTTCATTATTAAATCATCTTTGTGTGACAAAACAAGATATGCTAGCAGATTAAGCTGTGGCTAAATCCCACAACCACCCATAACGCAGAAGTAACTCGTACTGGCCCGATCACATAGTTACAACCCTCCCCCCTCTTCCCCCGCGGCCCGTGGTCCAGCCTAGCGTTATTTCTAAGTTGGTCTGTGTTAGACAGGGATATCAGGTTGTGCGTGTGTTGGCTGAGTTTGTCTCAAAGATTCTAGTAATATTCAAGCATCATATATAGTGTATGAAGGTACTATGGTAATATTAATCTCCCCTTTTCCATGGTGCTTCCCCCTAGTGGCAAACACTGGAAGCCGTTGGAAGTACACCTGGCTCTACCTGGTGTACGAACGTGAGCAACTTAGATGCCCCCACGTGGTCGGCAGCAGAACTACAACATTAGCTCTCAAAGTTGTACAGCAAGGCGGTGAGAGATGATGAGTCATAGATCCTACTAAATGTGGTAGTAAACTTCAGCCACTGCCTTTTGCATCTCCCATACCTCATCATATATTTCAGATTCCATTGATATAATTTCATAATTCTAGAATAACTATGCAGGATATAAATAACATAATAATGAGGAGACAAATATTATGGCTTCATATTAATTAATTCAGAACCAGAACGGCTTTTTAGCAGGCTGAATTAAATGTGTGCAGTATTAACTGATAATTACGGACAATTTGAGTAAATTAAAGTGGCGAGTGAAACTTCCCCGGTTCGACGAGTGTTCTTTTTCTCTCCGTGGAATTGACTTTGATCTGATGTGAAGGTGTGGCTGTTTGTTTTAGGCCATGGAGATTATGGTAATTGCCAACATGTATTTCTACCCTGCTTTACTATTCAGCAAACTTGGAATTTTAACCCTTTCCTTATCATTAACAGGCAGAAATACCTTTTCTACTAAATTTGGATTGCATTTTTATAGTATAGTGTACTGAATCCCAAACTATGAAATCTGCAGTTTTCGTTATATTTTTAAATCCGTCCAACTCTTTTTTAAAATAAGCAAAATACAAATAAATAGATAAGGCCCGTTCTGATATTACCTTAAATGTTTCCAGGACGTAAAACTCCAACAACCAAATAAATAAGGGAAATCTCTCATTTTGTTATTTTAAGAAATATTCGTATTATGTGTAATTTCTTTTTTTAAATCAAATGTTTTTGATTCATAAAGAAAGGAGGAATGACATATTAGTATAGTTTTTAGACAGTTTTGATTTAGGAAAGCAAAGGACTGGAGGTGGAGTTATTTTAGTTTTACTGGAGGCGCTGTTTGGGGTTTCGGAGGGCGGGTGGGTGGTAAACTTGTGCTGCTCCAGGTGCACGTGCTGCCTCGGTGGTGGGAGTGGGCAGACTAACCTGGTGGGGCTAGCAGTGGTGTCACGGCAGCTGCAAGGGGTTAGTTCTGAGCCCAAACAAGCATAATCTACATGAATCACACACAGTTTTCAATCATCATTTAATCTACCGTCTTGCTGAAATGAAGCTAACGAGTATTTACCTAATTAACGCTTACAAATTCGATTTCTTGTTAAAAGTTAAATGTGTTTAAAGCGATTTGGTATCGCTAAAACTGTATTTACTGTGAATTCTTTACAATATGTGGGTTTTTTTAAATATAAAATTAGGTTGCCTTTAACCAATTTACCACATTATATTCCAAATTATACTGACGTGAAACAACTGTATCGATATACTTTTTAAAATTTATTTATCTATTAAAAAAATATATATTTAAAAATGCTTAATTAATTGATCATCTTCGCTTCTAAATTAAGACTAAAAGAAAACTAAAATTGCTTGGTGGCTCGAACTAAACTGAAAATGTGCATTGCAACAACAAAATACAAATCTGCGGGTTGGGGTCGGTTTGCTTCTGGTGTTCTGTTATATACTAAAAGCCCATCAAGATGGAGTACAGCTTACTGTATGTCGTATTGAAACTCGCCATTAAAGTTATGTGGCCTCTGATGTTGTGAACATTATTGTGCATATGGGGATATAATATACTATGTGGATATAGAAATGGTACTCAGAAAAGATTAATTCTTGTAAATGAATTAGTATGCACGAAGTTAAAGTCACTGAATAGGACAACAAAAACAGTAAATTTTAAGTAAATACAAAGATTATGCTTTCAAGTAACTGATATTTTAATCAGACTTTTTTTTTTAGAGATATAATTAATAGTCTTCCATCGCTGAGGACTTTAGTGCTAACGAATAATAGCAAAAGAGTAGGAGACAGATATAGGCCGAAGTCATACAATGACTTCTGCCTATTTATGTGTACATGCTGCAGGCATTGTATAACTGCAGCATTTCTCTATCAGGTACACAGAAATAGGCGGAAGTCATTGTATGGCTTTAGTGCTTCTCACTCAGGTACACAGAGATATGCAGAAGTCATTGGATGGATTCAGTGCTTCTCACCCAAATACACAGAAATAGGCAGAAGTCATTGCATGACTTCATCCTCCATCACAACACTGTTAGTTACCTTCTAAGTTATATTTGACGTACTCCCAGAGGCTGTATCTATGACAAATTTGCTTTTATCTTTATTTAGTTTGTGATACTTTGCAGCATTTTGGATTGCGATGAAATGTATTTGCGCTGTTTGTTGTGCCCCGATGTAGTTTATACTCAGGCTTGTCTGTGCTTCCAACATTAACGCAGGTGTTAGAGCTACGCCGTGCTAGAATTAAATTCTTCAGCTGTGTAAGTGTGGGAAGAGGGGGAAATAAGGCTGTTTTCATCTTTTGTTGTTTATTTCAACGTTACTTGTGACCCTTTATTTAGGACTTTATAATGTACGGCATTGGGTTGGCTACTTGCATGTTTTCAAAGATTGCCAGCAAGTTATGAAGTGTGTGTGTAGATCAGGATCTGCCACATACCCATATATGGAAAGCTTCCATCAAGGGCTATAGGCTATTCAGATTTCCCAGTCTGCAAAGAATAGCTGGTCCTGGATAAGTTGATGGATGTGGACTGTGAACATTACAACCTTGGCCAGTAATTCTCTGCAGGTAGCTGTAATACCAACAGTGAGCCATCTGCAGTGTTGCTATTAAGCAGTTATTGCCAGATATGAGGCTGGGGCTGTCCGTGGCATGCATATTGACCGATTTGAAACTGAGGTAGACATCCATAAATTGTTTGTTACTTACGATTAAACACTTACAAGCAATGCACTTACAGATGACCCTCGATCCAACGGACTAATAGGGGGGAGCAGTTGTCCGTTAAAGCCGTTTGTCCGTTGCAGAGACAAAATTTTCCGGGGGCTCTACCCCACTCACATTCACCTTTACTTAGCCTTACGGATACCACTCGGGAGTTTTAAACGTTCGGACCAGATAGTCACTCTAGCGGATTGTGTCCGTTGGATCTGGAATCCGTTGCATCGGTGTCCGTTGGATCGAGGTTCATCTGTACATATACATAAGGTACATTCACCAACCATACAGTGCATAGCTTGTACATGAAGCTGGTCACGGCACGAGTGTCGTGGGGAGTGTTTTTGCAAATGGGAAGCATTTCCCCTAGAGCAGGATGTGAACCCACACTTCTTGCCATTCTGAAGCTAGTGTCCTAACAATTAGACTATCTAGGGTCCCTGATGCAATCACATTATCCACACCTACCTGTCTATGTGGTTCCCTGTCTAAACGGTCAGTGCAGACTACTACATTATCTTAAATGACCCATTATTTCTGTGAATTTAACTTTTGGTGGCCCCTGCAACGTTGATAATTAAGCCGTTGGATTGCAGAGTTGAGACCGAGAGACTCCGATTCTGATCTTGTTCAAACTGTTCACATTCATCACATCCTGCTTTCAGAGTTGGCTTATCTAAACCAACAGAGTTATCTAAATGTACCACGTGGTTTCACTACTCCACTTTTCTCTTCCACCCCCCACTCCACCCAAATTCCTTCCGAAACAAGGTGTCTTATGCTAGGTACACACCTACCGTTTTTCCGCACCCACCTACCGTATACGATCAAAAACTCCCCAAAAGTCATGAGGTGTGCACTCCCCTAGCACACCTACCGATTGCGATTCACGACTTAAAACTCACTTTTAGGGCTAAAACGGCTTCCTTACGATTGCGATTCGCGATTCGAAAAATGAATCGGCCCGTTTTCAGTTTTAAGCGGGGTCGGGTCGCGAGTTTTAGTGCGCGAATCGTATACGGTAGGTGTGTACCTAGCATTATACTATAAAAAAAAAAAAAAATTTAATTAAAAAGCAAACAGCTGTGGATCTTAGAAAACTCAACTTAAGTAGCTCAGTGGCTAGGCTTTTCGCTGTCCTTTCCGTTAAAAGTTAATTGGTGGTTTTATTATGTTGAATTAAAGGTGGTACTAGCTTTGATAGTTTATTTCAATTGGTGTGGTCAAAGATTAAAAATGCTTTTCTCTGATTCATTTTTATTCACTGAAAATAAAGGAAGGAGGTTACTCCTCATGATATATACCCATCCCAATCATATTGGAAGAACCTTGGGGGAGAAGTATTCACCATCACACCTAGAGGTACCTCATGTAACCATTGTTATGCTACAATGTTTATTCAAGTGCTACTTCAGATTTGTTCAAAATAATACTTATCGGAGCAGGAGCAGTTAAACTAGTCATATCCTCTAGCCTTATATAAATTCATAGAATTTAAAATTAAAATACTGCTGGTCTTTATTGGTGATTTCCTTTTTTATATATCAGGGATGAAAGTTCTCTCATATTTCGCTGATTTCCGCTTTTTTAAATATTTATATATATAACGTTAAACAAAATGCCATGGAATCAGGATATATGTAGGTACTCCAAACTGAATTTTTCTTTTCACAAAGTTAATTTGCAAATGGTACAGTTAGAAAGCTCTTGTCATTCTGATTATAAATATATATAATAATGGAAAATTGGTCTATTAGTCCCGGAGTTTTGAATTTTTTAATATTTAGGTTTTGCCCTTAATTTTACACACATTTGTCATGATTCTGCAAATGCTTAAATCCTGATGTTTGAGGCTGCCTGCTGAAGGCAAATTACATTTTAATCACATCATTATTCTTTTAACTTATTATTTCTAGTACAAATTCTATTTTGTTCAGACCTTACAAATAAATATTTGTTGAGCAATTTGTCATCAAGTGTGGCAAATCGTGTGATTTTCACTAACCATCCTTGATCAAATCTTTAGAAAATTAATATCTCTGGTTCTATTTGAGATATTGACTTGATTTTTATATCAAAATGACCATAATGCAAATATCTATGATGTGATTGAATTGTCTTTAAGCTATATCCACATGTAACCAATCTAAAAAAATTGATTGCTCTAATTAGCATACCCATTCTATGGTTAAGTCCAAACTGCTGAGAGTGAGTGCTAAATGGTGGTTAACAATCTACACAGATTTGTAGAAAACAAATATTTCTATGTAATATTATATTTTTCATGAACAATTTTGGTAAATTCATGTTTTATGATCATTCCAAAGTTTTCAAACCTCAATTTCTCACAATTTTACCTGAAGTGAGCCGTAATGGATATGAAACTAAAGCTAGTGATCTCGACTTTACAGTGAAAGTAGTTATTATTTTTTAGCTCTAATGCACTCACTCGCAGCACACAACGTTCAAAGAGGGGTAGTATCCTGAGAGCAAGTCTCCTATTTTTTTCAATGGCCAGTCAGCATCAGCAACCAGTCCTTTGTTTGGAGTACCTAATATATGTGACAACACTTATAGTTCGAATCCCATTCATATATGATACTAGCTGTGGCTAGAAGGTAAAAACCCGAACAAAAACAAGTTACATATGGGCAACAAGGATAGCAGAAACCTGACTTCCGGTATTTTTCCACGATTCCTTGACAGTGCTAATCCTATAAGCGGAAATCCGTATTTTCGCGGAAATTTGCTGTCGGTGTAATAATCTCAACTTGATTCCACTTTTTTTTCTTGGAGAGTACTTTCATCCCTGATATATGAGAAATGCTCTTGAGAATTTACTGTTTTGACAATTATGCACACACACACATACACACACACACACGAAAGCGAAAATATTTTTATTTTGGTGAAGAGCATACATCGCCATTTTGAATCTGGACCCTTTATTATTTGCTTCACACGATGTGGGCTCTTGTTTATCTACATGTCAAGTGACCTTGGAAGATAGTATGGTGGCATTGTGTGATTTCCACACCAACTCAAACTGGTATTCCCTCACTACCATACATGATACTAACAGAGGGGTGATCGCCTTTTAAAATTTATTTGTCTTAGTATATTATTTCTACACCCTGGGTGTATTGCTTTGTTGTGAACTGGTGTGATCTTCTGTATTTATTGTCTGTTTATGAGCAGGTAATAAGGTATCAAAGTCAATTCCGTAACCTGAATTTGTTTAGTAGAGTGGCCGTGATCACAACTGAACCTTGTTTCAATGTGTGTGTCCGTCTGTCATACACAATGGCAGTGCTACAGTATGCCCTATTTCTTTTGCTTCATGGGAAATTCATTATCAGTCGAATTAATTTTCATTCCGTGATAAATGTTCTGTGTTTTTCGGGAACTACACAAACTCAATGAATCAGAGGGAAACTATGTTCATTCAAATTGAGAATGCTCAAGCCAAAACCAATATGGTGGTCCACCATGACCCAGTTGCAATTTATTAAACAAAAGCCAAAAACCGCCTTTAGGGACCTGAAATAATTAAAATACAAAAGATGCTTGAAAGGGGATTTCTTAATATGTGGAACTCTTATATTTCATGGTAACGTAAAAGATTGAAATGTTCAGCTTAAACTCAACACAGTGAACATGTTTGTTTTCATAGGCGATCATGATACTAGTCACCAGTCTACTTTAAGTGTGTGTGTGTGTGGTAGGCGGGGGCTAAATTGGGTATTGGATTGTGCACACTTCAAATGGTTCCACCAATATCTACTACCATTGACAGGAGTTTTCAACTATGACATTAGCAGGGACATAACAGCCAATGGAACTCCTGGAGCATTCGATAATTGCGATAGATTTTGGTGAAGAAGAAAATGTGTTTCACTAAGAACTACTCATGTATGGGTCCGGTGCAGTGCAGTGTATTCACTACTACCAGCAACATCCGGTCGCCAGGACGTGGGAACCAGTGGTAATCTGGGAACCAGCCAACTGTTCAACTCAGAAATGACATTAAACAAGTACAAGCTGGTATTTGGTGCAGGTTGCTGAATCCTAAATAAAAGATTCACCCCATACTTGCAGTAGGGGTGAATGACAACGTAGTCTAAATACTGGCAAAAACTGCTTTAGTATGGAACAGGAAGTGGAATCCCTGGTTCCAGTATCAAATGGCTACTTATATTGACACAGAGTTGGTGAAATGAGAGAGAATGCAAAAAGACAAGATGGTGACTATAGGATGGCATCGATTTCACTTTTAATGTCCATTAAACTACATTTTTATTATATTTTTCAAATAAAATGTAGTGGGTAAATATGAAGATATATATTAAGAATATATTTTGCTTCTTAAATTAAGAATTGAATGCTCATTTCATTTACCTAGCATGTAGAGATCTTTCGTCAGTTTTTCTAATAGGTTGGTTTTCACCCCTTGACAGATCTTTTATCGAGCTGAAGCCCTGCTTTACATTATGCGGTTAGATTAATTCTCATCGTCACCAGTTTACACTTTGTGCCTTTGATTCTGTAGAGACGTGAGAATCATCCAGTTGGGGCAAAAGGTGGAGAAGCGAATGATTGGGTAACGGATGACTGGGTGACGTTACTGTGCCGTGTTTAGTAGAACTTTGTCGTTCATTAAAACCTGTATGTGTTGCATCACTTACAAGCTCATCGTGAACATTGCTATGCAAATTAACTTTCACAGTGCGTCTACTGTTGTCATATTAACCTAAAACACCAGACTGAGGCTCTGGTACTGTATGACTATATCACATTGCTACAGTAACAGCCTCAGTCCTTTGGTGTGTGTTGTACAGAATTGAGTGGTTTGGGAAAGTTACTATCATGACAAAAATGTGATTAATCAGTGTGATTGTGCAGTAGCGTTGTACATTTTATTAATCATCATCAATACTAAAACACATACTGCCTCATAGACTACGAAATCTTCATATTAGCAGAGCTGACTGGCAGTCTATTCACAAAGAATTTACACTTTCAAGATTACACTAATTTGTGAACTACAATTTATCGTAACCTATTTGTTTCTTAACCGAGAAAGAAATCGGTAAGTTAACGTCAATCAATCTGGTACCAGGTTTATGATACAAGTGTTTGGTGGAACAAACTGGTTTTAGAAATCACAAATGGGTTCTTGTAGCGGTTTCCCTGTCAACTAGATTGAGGGCGTCTCCCGCCCCTTGTGAAAAGGTTTCAGCTGGTCTGGTCTCAACAAGGCTGGTATGGATAACATGATTGTTTTCATTTCAGCTTTCTATCCAACAAGGGATTCAATGGCCTATATATTCTACCCTTGTATTTCATTCATAACTAGGTCGCATCTGCAAGACAAAAGTGTTATTGATATTTTCCGTTGTGCCTGTCACTGATGTGTTCTCTGTTGCCATGGTGTCATGTGTCACTTCTCTGTGTCTGTCGCCCTCTTCCCAGCCGACTCTGTTCTCGGTGGGTGGTAAGCCTGCTCGGCCGTTGGCAATACACCTCATTCACGTGTGATTGAAAGTGAGGCTTGCCCAGCGTTCACTTGTTTGGCACTATGTAGTAGTTCTAAAAGAATTGACGAATACCTAAGGTAGTGGTAATACCTAAAGTACCACAACCAAAGCAATCAGCATCAGTTCACGCATTTTACTATGCAGTTTTTCAGTTGCCTGGCGAGTCCCATTTCCAGTTGCCGTGAATGAGGTCTGTTCCACTTGTGGTCTGCTGCCTCTTGACAGACGAATTACTTATCCAAGCTTCTACCAAACAGTGTTTTGCTGAACAAACCCTTGACCCTGTTCAAGTGGGATGCTGGTTAATTAGCACCTATTCCTGTCCAGACTGCAGCATCCAGAGATGTGGAACAGCTCCCATCTCATCGGCTTCCTTCGCGTATTCTCAAACACTTCAGTAGAAGTCTCAGGCTACATATTGGTGGAATTAAAGCAGTCTGCTTCCAGAGGGGTCTTCATTTTAACAATGTTTCATCATGTTCACCATCAAATACGTGATCAATTTAATAAAGACATTTTCTTAAAGGGTTGCACGACCTCATTTACTGGAATATTAGCAACATTATCAACTTATTCCTTTATTTTTAATTTAGTGACTTATTTTTTAAAGCGTGATGTACTTGTAGGTGCTGCTGCATTGACTTGTTCTTTATGACACCCCCGTCCTGATATGACCTTATATATTGCCAGGACGTAAAATTCCAACAACCAGTCTTTATGATACACTTCTGGTCTTTGTGTGTAGAATATATCATCATGTCTAAGGTTACTGCTTTATTTTTACTTTGTACTGCAGTAAATGTTGATGTACCGCATTTTATAGCTTGTTCTAGTTTTCTAGTTAATGATGTATTCTTTAAATATTGTTTTCAAAATTATGAAACAAAATGAAATCTTGAAACCCGTTCAATCAACATCACTGGAATTTTATTATTTTTAATTTTTCAATTTTTATCACTTGCAACTTGGGTGGAGGGGGTCTTCTGTATTATGATGAGAAAATCTTCCTCTCTGGGTTCTTTTTTGTTTTGTTTTTTCAAGGTGTCCAAGAAGCTCTTTTAGCAATTTTTAAAAGAACTGGTAATGGATTTCTGTTTCATCGGATGCATTTTGTGCAAGCGAGTAACAGAGCGAGGCGTGGTTGGTGGTTTCAGTGTGGTGGCGGTGAGGACTGGGTGCGCAATGCGCCTAGCTATGTCAAGGACAGGGAAGGTGACCAAAGCTGCCGGAAAATCCACATCGTTGAGACGCTTCTTGCGGTAACTCCTGTGGCCGGCATGGTGTGGTCCTCTCATCCCTGTCACATTGAACTCACACAGCTTGTGGTGTTAAACACTTAGTGCCCAATATGGTGCTTGCAGCCCGAGGGCCTTATGGGGGAATATTGACTAATGCAAAGCCAAGCTGTGTCTCAGGTGAGACCAGGATCAGTGCGCGTTCCATTGACCTAGATGCTTCAAACTCCATATTAGGGTAACAATGTATTTATTAAATGCCGTTAGCTTTCAAGCCATAACAATTGTTATATTTTAAATATATTATGCCATCACAAAATGGTAAATGTGAAATTGGACTGGGGTCAATTTGATATCACTTCTATCAGATAGCAACGGTCCATGTGATTTTAAAGTTGCATAGTCTGATAGAGCATCACATTTTCTAAACTAAGACACTTACCTAGATTTGATCCTCCATATCAAACTTAGATACTGACGTACTTATTAGGCATTTGTTACTACAGAAGGGCATCATACTGAATCAATTTAATAGAGTGTTACTGCTAAAGCAATTAAGACAATCAAGATGAGGGACAACCAGGACCCATGGATAGGTGAGGAAATAATAGATAGTATCAAATTGAGGAGGACATTTGGAGAGAAGGCTAGAATCACAAATAAGGTAGATGTCATCAACAACTACAAAACTGCGAAAAGAAAACCCCTCAGGCTAGTCAGGCAGGCAAAGACCACTTACATTGAAGAACAAGATAATAAATCGGGTAATGATTCCAAGAAGTTCTGGAAAAATGTAGAGATGGCATTACCGGGAGATAAGGAGAAAAGCAAAATAGTGCTAACAGATGGAGAAGGGAACACCATATCAAATGAGAGCGCACCAGATAGATTAAATAAACACTTCACAGAGATAGGAGCGAAGTTAGCAGAACAATTCAGAGGAAGCTGGGAAGACACAGGTGATGCAGTTGAAAATAGTACAGAGACAGCAAGAGTAAGAGAGAGTGAAGTGATTAGACTAGTTAAGAGAATAGATCTAGGAAAGTCATCGGGAATACAGAACCTAAAAGCCATAATAATTAAAGATGCTATGCTAGCCATACCAAATGTTATATGTGACTTAATCAATAATTCATTTGAGATGGGTATTTTTCCTATGGCCTGGAAGCAGGCTAGAGTGGTACCAATACACAAGGGTGGAGACAAAGGGGACATGGGCAACTACCACCCCATATCACTCCTACCTCTGCCAGGCAAGCTGACAGAGAAATTAATGTACAAGCATCTAGATGGTGAAACATCTAGATAGAGAGAAAATACTAAATCACAAACAGGGAGGGTTCAGAAAGGGATTTTCCACAACAAAAACTATCCAATCTAACAAATGACATACTGAGAGGTATGAATGAAGGTGAACAGATAACTGCCACATTCATAGATTTTAGCAAGGCATTCGATACAGTGAATCATGACATACTGATAAAAAAGCTAGAAAGAGTAGGAATAAGAGGAAGAACATTAGACTGGATAAGGAATTACATCAGTGAAAGAAGTCAGAGAACAAAAGTAAATGGCAAAACATCAGAAAGTATACAGGTAACATTCATCACTCTTCATCATTTACATCAATGATCTGGAGAAGTCCTTAGAGGGAATCAAATTCCAACTATATGCTAATGACACCGTGATATACAGAACAAGCAATAGCAGAAAAGAGGACAGAGATAAGCTAAATGAGAAACTAGTAGTTTAGATAATTGGTGTAACTCCAACAAGATTTCAGTAAACCACAAGAAGTCGAAGGTCCTAGTGTTTGGCAGTGGGAAAATCAACTATGGCAATGAGGAGCGAATAATTTTGGGAGGAAAAGTTCTTGATTATCAGACCAACTACAGATATCTAGGGATGAATCTTGATAGGAAACTAAACTACAATGATAACATAAAAGAAGTTATCAAGAAGGCAAACCACAAAATCTGGATATTAGCAAATACCAGAAAATACCTAACTACAAATATGGCTATTAAAATCTATAAAGGCATGATACTACCATAATTTGACTATGGTGATGTAATAGCTAAATGCACTGCTAGACTAATGACAACAACAAATAAAATGAATTAAAAAAGAAAAAGAAAGATAAATAAATAGAAAATACACTGATAATTCAAGCAAAGTTTTAGAGGGTATAGATGCTAAGTATGATACATACAAAAGGTAAACTTTAAACTTAAAATCAGAACCTAATGACCACTAACACAGCAAGGTGAAGACATTCAGAGAAATTAACTATTGGTAACCAAACAATTATCCAATTGTAGAACGAACAAACTCACAGAGGTTTGGGGGATGTGGGAGAATGCTTACAAACAGAGAAAGAATGCATGCAGTAGTTAGCTACACAACAACTGAAGGTGATAAAAAGAAGGGGAGTCACAAGACTATTATTGTCTAGCGGTGAAAACAAGTCGTTAGACTTAACCGTTATGGGCAGCATAAATACACCCATCACACACAAACAAACAAAAAAAGAGCCTATGGTGTCAGAGTTATGTTCGAATGCCAAAACTAATTTTATGTTTGCACTTCAAATACCTCAAAAGTTAGCCATTTAAAATAAAAGTTACTTCAATCTAAAGTAAGGTAGATTATAACAACCAATTTATTATATTTATCTCAGTAAATATGGCGGGAATTCAAAACTATCGGACTATGCAACTTTAATTAACGTTACTAGAGAAGATAGGTTATAGACAGTCTAAGCATTTAATAAAGTCATGTTATATGTGCTCCACAAGTGTATGTCCTGCATTGAAAATGCTGAACTTTATAACAATTGCCGCTGTCGGCAGGCTGCACAGTTTGTGGCTGGCGCTGTGAAACACGGTGAGCTGTGCGCCCCGGCTAGTCGCATATCCTTGGTCCAGTAGGTCACTGCTACAAGCAAGCCGCAAGCCAGCTACATCAACTGCCTGATACGAAACTGACTTCAATAGTCTGCTTTGCAGCAATTGGTTTCATCCTATCGTAAGTGTCATTGGACACATAATTGATTGTAAGCTTTTAAGTTCTGTGAAAAAGCGCTGGTTGAATAATAATATGACAGAATAAAATTTGTGCTGTTTATATGGTTTGCTGTCGACATGATGTAAAACAACCACCAATCAATCCAATCATATCAGCTGCCTTTGAAGAATTTTGGCTTTGCAACCACACACTTCACAACCATAGACAAACAGTCAGTTTCGCAACAAACGGCTTCACATCTACAGCTGCAAATCTCACTAACCATGTTCATGCACAGATGTTCAAACCGCTCTTAGGATCGAAGACAGCCATTGTTGCCCTTCCTGCCCACAAGCTGCTGATTCCTGACCATTCCATCATGTGCACCTCCTAACAGCTGTTTCCAATCATAGCAGAAATATCTGCAAGACTTTTGGAACTGACAGATAACTTAGATGATCTAAAAAATATTCACAAAATCACCATCAGACACTTAATTGTGATATAAGGTTAGGGCTTGTCCCACAAATATAAATATATATTATAAAAAGTTAACCACCGTTTTGCTATCCAAATTATACTGGTTTTGTTACCATCGCTTTTGTTGAAGAATTTGTTTCAAGTTGATTTTGACCTTTTTGTGATTTTAAGCTTGTTCCCAATTTCTATTTTACCTCTTCAACCACTCACCAC
Organism: Branchipolynoe longqiensis; assembly: GCA_030323885.1. Taxonomy (NCBI): domain Eukaryota; kingdom Metazoa; phylum Annelida; class Polychaeta; order Phyllodocida; family Polynoidae; genus Branchipolynoe; species Branchipolynoe longqiensis. Next base: position 26,629,109 of record CM059199.1, read on the forward strand.
CTTACCCCCAACTCCCCCATGTGACAATAATGCTCCTGGTAATAACTTATTGTATTGTGCTTAGGGAGCCCTAAAGTATATCACCAGTAATCTAATGTTGAACTTCATTGGGGCTGCCTCTACGTAAACCCTGACTTAGTGCATAGTGTCTTGTAAAGTGCCATGTAGTGTTTGCTTTAAATGTTAATAACCAATTTCATTTTTCATCATTAGCAAATCTATTGCATCTCTCCAATCTATATTTCCTCTCAATTTACAGAAGTATTGCATTCTTGGTGCTGACATGCTTAGCCTTTGAACTTATTTCCATTAAGAAATACCTTTTTTCCTTACATAGTGTCTCTCTTTTTAAAGATATTTTCTTCCGCTTTCCCTTTCATCTACTGGCTCTGAATGTGGTGACTTTAATCTTGCAGGCAGTGAAGTCAAACCAGGAGATGGAGGTTCAGTGTCTAACCGAAGACCACCTTTCATCTGCGCTGCTCATTGTGAACCTGGACTCCGCCAAGTCACTTCCGGTAAGGCGACTTTACACTAGACTTGCTTGTGATGTAGTCAGTTTTTGTTATTGCATTGTTAGCGTTAATAGGGGCGGTCATGTGATGCTGTAATGACCATGTGACACGCATGCATTCCGTCAGTCAACCGCCTGTCACTAAGGCTAAGCTATGATGCTTGTAGGGCTTGAGCGCATGTTGAACTGCCGCTAGGTGTAAACTCTGTCACACAGTAGTTTAACCAGCTTCTGAAGGTGTAGTAGAGGATTCTTCTTGTTTAACCCAGTTATGTAACAGGTTTGTGTTATTTCAGCTCATACTCTCCCTTTCTGGGATCAATTCATTTGAGTACTTAATCCTTCTTTGGGTTTTTAGAATAAATTAAGCATAAATCATATAGACCCCTTTCAATGTTTATAAACATCGTGAGTGCGCACGCAGCTTGGCTACAGAACGGAGGCACACTGCCATTGAGTTTGCCAAAACGCGCAGTGGAACGCGTCGATTTTATTCAAAATTAATAGAAATACAGAACCCTAACCTTATTAATTTAATATAATCTTTTCGTTGAATATGTTTTCTGTATGTGTGCCAATTGGTTTGTTTATAGGTGGTGTGGTTTTAGAGATATTTCACTTTTTCTGTATGAAGATTGCTCACAGCAATTGACAATGCACTGAGTTTGACGATACGCGCAGTGCAAAACGTTAATTCTATTCAAAATTAATAGAAATACAGAACCCTAACCTTATTAATTTAATATAACCTTTCGTTGAATATGTTTTCTATATGTGTGCCAAGCGGTTTGTTTCTAGGTTGTGTGGTTTTAGAGATATTTCACTTTTTCTGTATGAAGATTGCTCATGGCCATTGACAATGCACTGAGTTTGCTGATACGCGCAGTGCAAAACGTCAATTTTATTCAAAATTAATAGAAATGCAGAACCCTAACCTTATAAATTTAATATAATCTGGTTGTTAAACATGTTATATGTTTGAGTACCACGCGGTTTGTGTCTAAGTGGTGTGGTTTTGGAGATATTTCACTTATTCTGTAGGAAGATTGATTACGGCCATTGACAATGCATTGAGTTTGCCGATACACGCAGTGCAAAATATCTGTTCATTGAATATGTTTTCTATGTGTGTTCCAAGCGGATTGTGTCTAGGTGGTGTAGTTTTAGAGATATTTCATTTTTTCTGCATGAAGATTGCGCATACAAAGTCATAGCCATTGAGTTTGCAGTGTGACATTGTGCCATACTGCAGCCAAGCAGCGCGCGCACTGACCTAAATACCTATGCTGACATCATATGAAATAGGTATATTAAACCTATTCCTTTTAAACTACTTTATATATAAATATACTAATTTTCAACAATTTAAAGGTTTTAATGGGAATAGTGTTAATAGATACATAGAAGGGCATTTTGTCAGGTGCAATTTATTCCTAAAATAAATAAAGCTGTTTATGTGTAGGCTGGTTGTCGGTGTGCTTGATTGTCAGGATTGTCGTGAAGCTAGTTTATTAGCTTATGCTACCTGCATTATATTTTTCCTTTGAAAGTGGAAATCTGGGAGTAATTAATTCTACTTAAATTAAAAACAAAAATGTTCAATAATTAAAAATAATTTGAAATATCGTGGGGTTTTCTTTAAACCATTGGTTCCTTTACCGCTGCAATCCATGAGATTCCTTAATAGTTTCTTCTCTCTGATTCCAACTCAAAAAGTCAAAGGTAAGCAGAAACTGCAGGTGCCCTTGATGATATCTTATTTGATAATCATTATATCGATTAGAGAATCCATGCTCCATCAATCTATCAAGTCACATCAAACCTCCACCCCACCCCGGTTTGCATAGCTTGTATATATTCTGCTTCAATTTATATAATAATTATTATGTGTGAATGTGGATGGCGTCTGTATAGATGTGATACTGGATGTGACCAAGAAATTCCATGGTTTTAAATCCTAGATCGGTCTGCCAAGTGACCTTATGGAATTTGTTGAAACCTGTGCATTTAGTGTTTGCTTTGTTTGTAGAGCAGCTGTTCTGAAGATCCTATAAGCTCGCCCTACTTGTTGCCGTCCCGGTTCATTGCCATTAATTGTGGGGTGTTAATTAGGCTGGTTTAGCATTTAATTATTAAAGATGCAGCAAATTACGCGGGTTGTGGACCTTTATAGCGTTTAGAGCAATAAGGACCGACATTTTCATTTCCGTCCTGGAGCCGCCCCTGGTTTGTTGCCTCCTGGTAAGAGAATGGACTCGGCTACCTGCGCAGCCAGGTAATATATAACCTCACATGGGGGGTGGCGGGGTGGCCACTAGCTGCGGTAAGACGGTCCACTGCTGGGATCCCACTTTCTAGTGCGCTGCCACCTGGTGGTCCCTCTGACATAACATGGATCAGTGTAAATGAGATGGCCACCATGTTGTACTGGGCTGATACAGAGAACTACTATACGTGCATTTTGATGCATGTTTCTGTGATTGACTTGTATATAACCTGAGTCGTAAAGTGCAAACCCTATGATATCTGACTCTACTAAGAGTAGGTACTCCAAAGTGGGCGGATACGCTGTCCGTATTGTGAAATCTGACATATTTTAACTATTATAAAACCACTTCTACCTCCACTAATTCTGCATTGTTTGAAATCAAAATTATATGAAGTGAATGCTTGTTCTTTTGTCTTTTAGGGTATTCGATTTTTAATTAACATGATGAAATAAATTAGAGTCAATGGACACTTGTTTGAGCGTACCATCGGCAGCTATGTGATTGCTCGCCATAGTCTGTTTGCATCCAGTCTTAGCCACTCCCTTCCCTAAAATTGCTACCTTGCTGAGTATGGTCACATGAGCTAAAAATAACCACCAATGAAAGATGGAGGAAAAAACGGGCTTCATTAACATATCAAGCATGGCTTTCTTTGAGCGAGAAATTTGAATGAATGGAAGGAGTGAAAACATTAAGACATTTATTCTCCTTAAAAATTAATCAGGATCGCCCTGAAAATTATATCATCAGACAGCTCAAGTTTTCCTCTACCTAACCAGAACAATATTTGGTTGAGGTTTATATCATACTCGGCAAGGTTGGTCTGAAAAATGACCCATGTCTTCCTGTCTCCCGCACCGGAGTGACGAACCTGGCATTGACTGGAGCTTCTGTTTCGGCAGAAGAAGCTTGATGTGGCACCCATCAACGATGACTTTAGAGTATGGAAGGTGCAAGACATTGAAGATATTTCTGAAGCCTATTATCGCCTGAGGGAAAAGTTATTGTCTTTGCAACCTAGACTTGTAGTTAGCTAGCAATCCCTATAAAAGTGAACTTTCAGTTTTTGCCTCATATTAATTCAAAACATGTACAGTCATATAGATCTTTTGATTCTATTTATTTTGGAATTAAAAAATAGAGTGATAGTGTAACTAGAACAGAAGTTATGATGTTTCAAAGAATTTATCATTAACCCTGATGATATTCAGGAGAAACTAAGGAATTAAGCAAGTTTAGCATGAAATATCTTAAAGAATAACAAAGCTAATGGTCTGGAAAAAAATAGAGCCTGCTATTTGTTCTATACAGAGTGAGATTCTTTCATATTAGACAAATGATATGCAACATAGCTTTTGTATTGGGGCCTTAAAAACCTAGATTTCCCGAATTTGGAAATGTGCACAAATAAGGGTGAAAAAATTAATCTTTAAAACCTCATAATTTCATAACTTTTCAAGAGATCTATATACATTTTATATCATTGGAATCAGATTTAAAAGATCTATACACCTATATAATTTTAAACACTGAAACATTAAAATAAAAAATCACTTTGTAGTACCTACTAGGACACAAACTTCAAAATCCCAGGACCAACCGGCGAGTGAGGAAAAACTTTCTCCTTGATAGAGCAGCAAACACATGGAATAGGCTTCCACCCGAAATAGTCAAAGCTCCATCAATAAATGCATTGAAAAATAGACTTGATCAATTTTGGACTCAGTATCGGTATAGTCAGTCCTCACCACATGACCACTATAATTATGACAGGTCATATATATAGACATGCCAAATCTGTTAACAGGCTATTATGCCTAAATATATAAACAGAAGAGTATAAGTATAAGTAAGTATAAGTGCCTATGTACACAAAACATAAGTCGATAGGGAAAGACAGAGGTATCTTACCTTTATATTGGTGGCCATTCAAATATTACGTAGCGCTTAAGGGAATGGGTGTGTAAGTTCAAGTATTATGTGGCATATGGTCCAGCGTTACAGGGTGGGTCTAATTTTGACCCCCAAAAATAGCGTTACGTAATATTTGAACGGCCCCTTGGCGACATGAACTTCACTGCTGACAACCGTATAATGAGCGGCTTGTTCATTCTCACCTCCCCAATGGGAGCATAGTTCATATGGCAACCACCAGGGTTGATCATCCGCATCGCCAAGATTTCTCCACCAGGTTGTTGTTGTTGTTGAAGATTTATACTGCCTATCATGGATAAGCCTGAATAGGCTTGTTTTCACCATCATACAGTTTGTCGATAGAAAGCCCGAGCCTACACTTTTACCGACCCAAGGGAATTTTAACCTCCCACACCACATAGACATGGTATTAGAGCAACTGGCCTTTGATGATGCTGTAAGTTATACACAGCAGTGGAAATACAAATTGGCAAAGGTGGGGGGCACAGGGAATCGAACCACTGACCTTCAGATTAGGTCCACATACCAACACACTTATCATCAACACACCCATTTCAGGTCCACATACCAACACACTTATCATCAACACACCCATTTCAGGTCCACATACCAACACACTTATCATCAACACACACATTTCAGGTCCACATACCAATGCACACTCATCATCAACACACTCATTTCAGGTCCACATACCAACACACTTATCATCAACACACTCATTTCAGGTCCACATACCAACACACTTATCATCAACACACTCATTTCAGGTCCACATACCAACACACTTATCATCAACACTCATTTCAGGTCCACATACCAACAAGCTTATCATCAACACACTCATTTCAGGTCCACATACCAACACACTTATCATCAACACACCCATCTCAGTCCATGTACCAACACACTTATCATCAACACGAAAGCTAGGTGACAAAGTGAAACGTACTAAAGAACCAGAGGATAAAAGGGCCTATAATACTGCAAGAAACAACTCCCTCAAAGCAGTGAGGACAGCAAAAAAGAAATATATAATAAAACAAGACAAGGACTGGGGAAGCAATGCAAATAAGTTCTTGAAAAATGTAAGCTCACTATTTCCCCAAAATAAGATAGTAGAACGCATAGGCTTCCAGGAAAATGATGGAAATACGCACACAGATAGTGATGCAGCAAACAAACTAAATACCCACTTTGCCACGGAAGGACAAAGGTTATCAAAGAAATTCACAAGAATCTGGGAAAACAAGTCAGAAAATATCCAGGATGAAATCCCCACCTGCAAAACTGACCTAAAAGAACTAACGCAACTAATAAATGACATAGATGAAAACAAACCAAGTGGAATAGATGGAATCCCCACAAAAATACTAAAAGAGGCACTCCAAGCCATCCCAGATATCATGGTCGACGTGTTCAACATATCATTTGAGCAGGGACACTTCATCACAGCATGGAAGATGGCAACCATCACCCCCATCTACAAAAGTGGTGACAAACAAAACATGGGGAACTACAGACCAATATCAATCTTGCAAACACCAGGCAAGCTAATTGAAAAAATATTCCACAGGCACATAAATGAGCACCTGGAAAAAAACAATATACTAAGCAAGAGGCAAGGAGGTTTCAGAAAACTACACTCCACATCATAAACAATAGCAAACCTAACAAGTGATGTGCTGGCATCATTGAAGCAAAAGAATTTAGTTGGAGCAGCCTTCATCGACTTCAGCAAAGCCTTTGACACTGTAGCATATTAATAAGAAAATTAAACAACATGGGCATTAAATCCAAATCAATAAACTGGATTAAATGTTACCTAAACAACAGGCAGCAAAAAACTAAAGTAAATGGTACACTCTCAGACCAACAAACTGTCACCTCTGGTGTACCCTAAGGATCAGTCCTGGGACCATTACTATTTATACTATACATAAACGACCTAGAAAAATGGCTGGCGAGAGAATGTCTCCAGCTATATGCAGATGACACTGTTGTATATGCAGAAGGAAGCACAGTAGAGGAGGTAGCAACCAAACTGAACAACCTCCTGCTAAAACTGGATGGCTGGTGTGAGTCCAATAAAATAACCATCAATGCAAATAAATCTAAAACTGTACTCTTATCACATACAGCAATCACAGGAAGAAACCTACAATGCCCACTAGGAAACCAAACACTGGAAAGTGTAAATCGCTACAAATACCTAGGCCTAGAACTAGATAGCCAGCTAAACTACAATCTGTGTGTAACAAAAATCATACAAAAAGTAAATCACAAACTATGGCTATTTGCTAAACTAAGAAACTATATGACACAAGATATGTCAATAAAAATCTTCAAAGGCATGGTACTCCCCTACTTTGACTATGGGGATGTAATCTACATGGGTGCTAAAAAAGAGATACTTAAAAAATTGCAGATACTACAAAATAGGGCCATGAAAATCTGCCTGAAAGTAGACAAACTACACCCCACTTATGACCTACACAAAAGAACGAAAGTAAAGCTACTAGAAAACAGAAGGATAATCCACCTAAAAACATTAGCATATGGATATAGCCAAGACATTAAGCGTCTAACCCAACCACTAAGGGACACCAGAGCAAGCAAGGCACCACTACTAAGGCAGCCCAGAAGCCAGATCAAAGCACATAAAACGAGCACACTGGAAATGGCCGCCAAGGCATGGAATGCGCAAACGGTGAAAGAAAGACAAATCCCTGACCTAAAAACGTACAAAGAATATCTGTGCAAAATAAAAACTGGGAACCCCAACTGAACTGCACCACAAGGGGGCAGGTGATATGTCACGGCCCACCAACTGGACATCCCAGGGCGGGATAACCGGAAATATAAAAGCCAGATAACATATCCAACAACAATGTAAATCAAATCAAATTCAAACAAACAACTCAACCACCTATTACGTACAAGCCTATGGACATGTAAATAAAATAGGCTAGTATAGAATTAAGTAGAAAAAAGCGGGAAAACTCTTCCCAAGAAAACCCCAAAACACTAACATAGAACCCTAAGAAAACAACTAACATAGTAATAAGAATAGAACAAAAATTCAATGCCAAGAGGGCCCCCAAAAAACTAACATAGGCTACTAAACGTACCAACAGATCTATCGGCTACTGAAATGCAGACAATCAAATTACTTATCAGCAGCTACTGCTTGGTAAGACAACACCAACACTACAGCTGGCCAGCATTGAAAACAAGCCTGGTTACCCGGGCTTACATGCTATGGACAGTTTAAATACAGCCTCAATAAACAAAATTTAATTTAAAAAATACACTCATTTCAGGTCCACATACCAACACACCTATGATCAACGCACTCATTTCAGGTCCACATACCAATACACTTATCATTAACACACCCATTTCAGGTCCACATACCAACACACTTATCATCAACACACCGATCTCAGTCCACATACCAACACACTTATCATCAACACACTCATTTCAGGTCCACATACCAACACACCTATGATCAACGCACTCATTTTAGATCCACACGTATTGACAACAATATTTCACAGACCCATGTTAAGACGCTTGGTTGAGGACCCTATACTAAGGTTCTTACTTCATCTTCCGAATACCGGAAGTTAAGTACCCGGGGAGAGGTCAAGCCCGCGCAGACCTGGAAGTAGACTCAGCATGCAACTTGGCAGTGGAGGAGCAACAGCGAGTTGGAGGAGGATTAGAAAGAAAAGAGTTTAGAGGTGGACTCTAAACAAGAGGACGCTCAGTTATTTTCAATATACGTGGGGATCATCCACAAGACAATCCTATCAAACCTACATCAACAGATGGGGAGTGTGGGCACTAGAGAAAGGGGTGAGCGTGCTAGACCCACCCCTAGCCCAGGTATTAAAATACTTACGTATGTATTTTGAGACAGATGTGGGCTATGGCATGTTGTGCATTAAGCCTAATTCTACCAAGAGTCAACGGGGCTACGGTAGGCGAACATTATTTGGTAAAATGGTTGCGTAGGAGTTGCCACGAGCAGAGACCGCCGCAACCCAGATACGACTCGTTGTGGTGTGTGGAAAATGTGTTGAACTGGATACAACTTACAAGGCTTGGGCAACAATTCGGCGCTCAGCCTGAAAGTATTATCGTATAAGCTTACATTGTTATTACTATTAGTGTCGTGCCAGAGAGGACAAGCAATTCTCAGCCTGTCGATTGACAGGATGAGAATTGAGAGCGATTCTATTGTGTTTAAAATGAAGTGTCTGTTAAAACATAACCAATTGGGCCAACCGCTGGACTCAGTAAGATTCTTTGAATACAAAGACGATCGTAGATTATGTGTAGTTAGAGCCTTAAGGAGATATATTGCATGCACCTTCCAACTGAGGAGGGACTGCACACAATTGTTAATTTCATATATCGGGCCACATGGGCCAATCTCGCGGGCTACTTTAGCCAGATGGACATTGAGTGTCATGGAATTATCTGGGGTGGATACCACCAGGTACAAGGGACACAGCACGCGAGGGGCGTCAGCTTCCTCAGCGAAGGCCTTGGGAGCCAGCCTGAACGCGATCATGCGAAACGCGTCATGGCGGAACAGTGCTAGTTTCACCAGGTTCTACCACAAGTCGCTGGAGGACCCAAGCGAAGTGCAAAGAACAATCCTAAGTAGAGCTAGAAGATAAGCCTAAGTAGGGACTTCTGCATGCGAGAGTGGCTATATACATATGTGGTATGAAAAATATCGATGGCATGCTTAGAGTAGAGAAAGATATATATCACAACTAGCGTTCTCTGTGGTGGAGTGGTTAGAGTGTCTGACTTTTTTCTAGGTCAGAGGGTCGGCGGTTCGATTCCCCGTACCCCCAGCTCTGCCAATTTGGATTTCCACCGCTGTGTATAACTTACAGCGTCATCAAAGGCCGGTTGCTCTCATACCATGTCTATGTGGTGTGGGAGGTTAAAAATACCTTGGGTCGGTGAAAGTGTAGGCTCGGGCTTTCTATCGACCAGCAGTGGAATGAGGAAGACCAGTCGTCTATGACTGAAATTTCCCCTGCTTAAACAACTAATGGACAAAAAAAACAAAAAACTGTGGAAGATGAGTCATAAACAATAAAAAAAATTGGTGTAGATAAATTACTACTAATATGTGCTTCAAACGGTGCAGCACTATCAGCGTATACCAATATGTATGAAACCCGACTTCCGGGAATTTTCAGCGATTCCCTGACAATGCTAAGCCTATGGGAGAATGTCAGCATTTCCGCTTTTTTTCCCGGAGACCACTTTCATCCCTGCTTAGTCATGGCCGCCATACCGAAATGTTCAGTCTCGATCGGCACCCAGGTGCTTACTTAGGCACATCATTCAGCGATGCATATCTTAGCCTTCCATACTGACATGCTCCGGTGAGCCCCCCTACTACCCCCCCCCCCCCAAACCCTCCATACTTAGAGCCCTAGTCCATATTGCCTTTGGAGAGAAATCGAGCCTTTTTTTTTTTTTTTTGGTCCATTAGTTTTTTAAGCAGGGGAAATTTCAGTCATAGACGACTGGTCTTCCTCATTCCACTGCTGGTCGATAGAAAGCCCAAGCCTACACTTTTACCGACCCAAGGGATTTTTAACCTCCCACACCACATAGACATGGTATGAGAGCAACCGGCCTTTGATGACGCTGTAAGTTATACACAGCGGTGAAAATCCAAATTGGCAGAGCTGGGGGCACGGGGAATCGAACCGCCGACATGCTGAGTTAATAAATAGTGAGTTGAACATGATATGATTATCACATAGTTATGTGGTGTAGCGACAAACCTCCATCTATTGTACAAGCTTCTATATTCATCATTTATGCATATCGCTAAAATATCTGGTTTTATGACATTCATTCATACTAATTCATATCATTATATCTGAAGCTTAAAATCAACAATTTATATCAAAATCAATGCTGCTATATTAAATGATTTAAGACTCCTATTAATCGAACCTTTCGAGATATATGGATTCTGCTCGAATGTATAGATTTCATGGCTTTTCGTCAATAATTCTTTAATTTAAAAGGCATGTGAGACCTCTTTACAGTTCCTAAACACAACTGGACTGTACCGCCTCTTGTAATTTTAACTATGTTTTCTTAGTCAATTCTGGCTGTCATTTGACACAATTTTAAACGTTCAAAATTCCATTTTTACATAATTTGTGTTGTCATTTGACACAGATGTGACCATTTCAGATTTTAAATATGATGAACAAAGCTGACACAATGAAGACCACTGAGCTTTCCTCGGGAAGATGGCGCTTGCTGCTCACATGGTGTTAAAGTTAAACCATCAGCAACCAATCGATATATACTGGATAGAATAGATAGAACCTTAAGAAATCGATAGAACCATAAGAAAACAACTAACATAGTAATAAGAATAGAACAAAAATACAATGCCAAGAGGGCCCAAAAAAAAACCCCAAAAACTAACATAGGCTACTAAACATACCAACAGACTATCTATCTGCTACTGAAATGCAGACAATCAAATAACTTATCAGCAGCTACTGCTTGGTAAGAAAGACAACACCAAAACTACAGCTGGCCAGCATTGAAAACAAGCCTGGGTACCCGGGCTTACATGCTATGGACAGTATAAATACAGCCTCAATAAAAAACATTTAAAAAAAAGAATTGTGACACTAAATTCAGATATATGCTTATTGTGGTTGTCATAAGCCCATTTTGAATGTCCTAATAAGGAGGAATGGGGAATACAGACTGGAGCATAATCATGCGAACAAATTGATAATGAGGCTTTTCGAATGGATACCGTTCACAGTGCCATTTTGCATAGCGTTTAAACGGCTAGTGCTAAAGTGTGGTATTTAGATATAAGATTACTACAGCTTCTTCCACAGCTTTGGAAATGACTGTATTTGACATGATTAAGTTAGTTATCCATTATTTAAAACAGTGAATTTAAATCAAATGCAGTTTGTCCCGTCTTTGCATGTCCTGTGGTTGGTTCTGGTGCACGGCTGTTATTTATACACGGTGCGTCAAACAAATGAATGAAGACAGCGCAAGCCTGGTTCACGACTACATGTGGATATGATCTACCGGTTCTTTTTCTACCTAAGTGAAAATAGTGAATATTATGCATGACTCCATGATTGGAATGACGTCTTTGAATGGTCACATGTTATTGATTTACCTTGCATGAGGACTTGTGTATACATGGAGTATATTATTACTCCTCGTTCTGATATAGACCAAACAGAATGGCTGAATCGGTGAGAGCGCTGGCTAGCTTTCCATGTGGGAAGTCGTGGGTTCTAACCCCGACCGAGTCAAACCAATGAATTACAAAATTGATTCTTGTTGCTACCTAGCCTGACGCTCGGAATTACTGGGATATGGCAAGGACTGGTTTGCTCAGTATCAGGATAATGTGACTGAGTGGGATATCGGGTCATGCTCCTGGCGGCCCGGTATCCCAATGAGGAAATACTATAAAGTCGTCCGTATACAGGCTATAAAGTGCCAGCAAACAACATTATTTGTGTATGTGTGTAAGTAAGTGTATATCGTTATATAAGTACTCATGAAAGATATATATATATATATATATATATATATGAGGTTGGAGGTGGAATTTAAATTTAGTGAAATTCTCTTAGATAGCTTTACATGTGTAACGGCTAAGGCTCGAATCTGTGGCGGTGTAGGCAGGCTATGGTGAAATCAATACAGACAAAGAGAAAGGAAGAGTATAAAGTGTAAAGAAGAAGATAGAGCCCAGCCCTCTGGTTTATTATTTATATGGTTACATGGGTTCATTGTAGAGTATCACCCCACCCCTTTCCCCCAATGGGAAACAAGCATTCATGTCCCTACCAATAGGGATCCAGCATTCCTGGTCCCCATGGATACCAGTGGTCTGCCCACCACTACAAGCTTTATGGCCCCATGGCCACCACCAACCTTGACCTTTGAGTGTGGTGATCCCTATCCCAGCAGAGTGCACTCACACCCAGACCTGCCAGCACCACTATGTCTATTTACATCCCACTCAGGCACCACCAACCCATACATATATATATATATATACATGCATGCGCCTGGTCACGTACACCGATCCATAATAGAACATTTGTATTCCCCCCTAGCTGAATATCGGAATATTTTACACATGTATTCATTTCGACTTATATCAATGTTTTCTCCTATAAAGAACCACCAAGCAATCTGTAATCTCCAGTTGATAAAGATTTTCTCCTTTTGCAAAAAGAACCGCTAAGCTTGCTATGCTAATTCTCTGTGAGTTAATTAGTTTCGCTATCCTTTTCTCCAGCGACGAAAGAAGTCCATGTCGGAGCCGAGTCCATTCGTAAAGTTTTCAGTTGGCAACATTGTGAAAAAGAGCATGCCAAAGCCGAAGACGACTGATCCGAAGTGGGAGGAGAACTTCCAGTTCCTCGTCCATGATCCCCGCAACCAGGACCTCTTCGTCGAGGTGGGTGGCACCATTTCTCTGTGTTCTGTTGCGGATTAAATCGATTCCATAATTGTTCTGGTTGGATAGCAAGATTCAACGGGGTTGGATTAATGAGGGTCAACTATATGTGTATAACCTAGTGTGTAAGAGGTGGCCATTCTATTGCACATTAGGTACTGGATGGTGGACACAAGAACAAAGAGAAGAAGCTCGGGTTCCTGAGCGTGTCGCTGAAATCTCTCCTCACGATGCCGGATATGACAGTATCCTGCCCTTACCAGCTCAGAGACTCCGGACAGCGGTCCAAACTCCACCTGCGATTGGTCCTCAGGGTAAGTGTGTATTCAGGTGCACTCAAAATATTGCTTCTCCTTGACAGCAAAGTTTTCCGCTTTGCCACCGACTGCCGAAACGGTGAGCAATGGCTGTTTTAGGTATCTGCATTTGCCCTGACTTGTGTAGAAAACAGGTGAGTCATGGGGATTGGGGTGGTGGAATCCAGGTCATCTCCACACATTTTAATTGGATTTATTTTTTAGATTCAGTTTTAGCATCATTTCTTTTCATGTCAACTTGAGAGACCAAGAAAATCTTAACTCGTGGTGACTTGCTTGTTTTAAAAAATTTATGTTAATGTGGAAAAAATGTCTGGTCAAATCAATTACTTCAAAAAGTGAAGAAAAGTGTCACCATCTGGATCCCACCATCTGGATCCCACCGTGTATTGATTCAATACTTATTGTGGAAAATAATTACAAAGAGAAAGAAAGCAATCACCATATAGGACAGATGGAGCCTATATATCTGCAACTTTTGATGGTTTAAATCTATCAAGAAATATATTGTGGTGCTTGTATAGATGTTAACATTCAAAGAAAACAAAGGTCAAATAAACAAGGAAAATGCATTGAATTTAGAAAGTGGCTGGACTACCTAGCCTAGCATTGAGCATTAATAACAATGTGGGCAAGGACTGGTGAGCTCAATATCAGGATAATGTGACTGGGTGGGATATTGGGTCATGGTGCCAATGACCTGATGCAATCACCCTATCCACGCCTCCCTCTCCATGTGGCTGCTTACCTGAGAGGTCAGTGCCGACTACTTTAATAACAGCCGGCCAGCTAATAATATATTATGGAGTGGTGCCAATGGGCGGTTGAGTGATCGGGGCAGGGGCGTTATTTCTGGAAAGGAGGTCAGTGACTTCTACCAACTTGAGGGCAGGGCTTTCAAGGGCTTGGTTGGCCATTCAGTTGTAGGCACTGTACTTGTCCTCACTTCGGACAACAAAGGAATTCACAGTGAAAAGCTGAATTGGCCAACCAGCAAGAAAAGCATCACTCAACACAAAATGGTGGAATCTTTCAAGAAGCAATGGACTTGTAATAAAAAGGACTGCCACACAATTGTTTCGCTTTAGGGAGAATGCTTCAGATTGTGTACCCTGTGACGTGCAAGGTAGGAAGGTGTGTTACGGGTTGGCTTTCTGGGTGAGGCAGGGATGAAAGATCTCTGCGTTTTCGCGGATTTCCGCGATTATTTATATTTACCGATTAACTTTAAACTAATTTTTTTAAATATCTGTATGACAACACTTGGGGAGTTCGAATCCCATTCTTATATGACCTTAGATACTGCTAGTACATGAAACCCAAACAAGAACGAGTCAGGTATGGGCGATAATGCAGTCACAACAAGATTAGTTGAAACCTGACTTCTGGCATTTTTCCCCGATTCCCTAACAGTGCTAAGTCTATGGGAGAAGATCCACATTATCGCGGAAATTTGCCGCCGGTGTAATAATCGCGGTCTGATTTCCGCGATTTTAGCTGGAGACCACTTTCATCCCTGGTGAGGCCAGTGTGGGTTTGGAACCACCTTCAGGGTGTAGCTGTTCGATAATGTTGTGAAGGTCCAACTTGTCCTGTTGCTGGAGTTTTACTTTGCACCACCTTATCCCAGTCAGCATTCATTTGCGCATGTCCACCTAGCACCAACTATAGTACCATAATTGTGTCATGTATTGATGTTGTTCATTGTTAATTCAATTATTGTTATTTTTGTTTAATGCTCTTTTTTGGTTTAATGTTCTTTGAATAATCCTTTTATGTTAATAATTTAATGTGATTTTAAAGTTGCGAAATGCTGTTTAACATGTAGAAATGAATCCATGCTTCAAACCAGCACATCCTAGGCTTTAAATGCTATATAACTATAATATCTTGCCATTTTATTGCGTTCAATAGCAGTGATCTGATTATATTGATGAGGCTTTATTTTGATCAAAGGCTGCCTTTTGATATCAGAGCTGCATTCCTTGACATCTATCTGCTATCCGTATATATAGTATTTGGCAAATCCTAAGTAATTCTTGGTGGGGATGAAAAGAATGCAAATCAAATAGAACTAAAATGGCAGTTCATTTAGAATTGGCTGGTTTCATTTTTTATTTAAGATTCTGAACTCGGAAAAGCTTAGAGTGGTTGAGGAGGCTGTCAAAAAGGCCTCTGTGGGCAGTGGGGGTGGAGCGAACAAGGAGCTTCATCCCGACAGCCAAGTTTCGGCTGAACCAAAAGGCGGGAGCATTGTCCCTGCACGCAGGCAGGAACCCACCGCCAAACCAGCAACAGACGGGGTGGTCAGACCGGCAGCTATGTCTGGAGCACAGTCCGAAAAGAAACCAGCCACGGCACCAGAAAGGCGCATTGAAAAATTTGCCAAAAAGAAACCGAAAGCGGTGGCAAAAGAAATTGGTGACCTTAAGAAGGATAGCCAGCACACCGCTACCGTGGGTCTTACGCCTTCCCCTCATTGTCTTAGATGCATGTGTTTCCGCTGTTTTATATATTAACCCATTCAAAGCACCACCTATCAGTTCGCCATTGCACTAGTGCTGCCATCCCCTCCCCACACACACACATGACTCGAGAGGACACTACTATGGCACTGGGTAGTAAATTTTAATGTTTCTGTAGTCACAGATTTATCACTTATATGTCCGATCTCTTTTCCATAATTTCTTAAGGATTTCTCTAAGTCAGTTGCGATTCTCAACTTTCATGTTGCTATTATGACACATGTGGGCAAGTAGACCAAAAGAAATTATTATCTGATAAATTAGTGCTATACTCACAACGAGGACAGTTGAAACCTGACTTCTGGCATTTTCCCGCAATTCCCTGACAATGTTAATCCTATGGGGGCTACCCTCTTTTCAAAACCTTTAAATCGATGTGCAAAGTATGACCTAGGATATTGGTTCAGAAGGCAGACGTTTGTGTCTACAGGCTTTCCTCACAGGCTTCTGCCTACAGGCTTTAATCGGATTTTGCCTCCACATTTTAGAGGCTGTTTCCTGCAATTATCTTTCAGGCTTGCCTACAAGTTTTCTTCAGGCTTTGGCCTACAATTCTTTTCCAGGCTTTTGCCTACTGGTTAGATCAAATCTTTTTATACAAGTTTTAATGGAAGTCCCCTTCAATCTTTACAAGCTTTTGCTTACATGTTATTTTAATTGTGTTTGTTTGGTTTTTTTTGCCTACAAATTTACAGGCTTTTGCCTATACTTCTTTTAATGACTTTTGCCTACACACTTTACTGTATTTTGCTTTATATCTTGCTTCCAATATTTGTCAGGCTTTTGCCTACAAGTTTTGCAATATTTTCTCAGGACCTTTGACCACACACTTTGTCAGCAGGCTTTGCATCTCGGTTTTTGCCTCAAAACTTGGCAACAATTTTGCAGGTTTCAGCCTATGGACATTTTGCCTACAGATTTTGCAGTCTTTATCAAATGAATATAATGTGCAATAGATTGTAAGTAACTGTGACTATTTTGAAATTGTAATCTGTTGACATAGCTTATAAGAACAGTTTTTGACCGCATGTGCATTTCTTCCCTCATCTGATTTAATCCATAACCAGATTAAGAAGGTGTAATTTCTTTTCAACATTCTATATATATTTATTTTATTTGTTTACTGACATTTGGATCACCGTTGAGAAACATTTAAATCCCAGAATATCAGGCGGGTTAGGGAAGGTAGGTTGCCCCTCAGCCGTAACCACGAAGGATTGGCTATGGAGACCGAATGGCCTAAATTAATTCCACCCTTTTTCTTCACTGTCCATCTCTCTTCTCCTACACGTAAATATTGACTAATTATTAAAGTTGCATAATCCGATGGTTTAATACTTTAGCTCTATTTTCTTTTTTAAATATATAAATATAGTAGGTTGATATTTATGATCTACTTCACTTTAGTGTGAAGTAACTTTTATTTTAAAGGGTTAACTTTAGAGATATGTGTTTTGAAAACATGCAAAGTTACTTTTGGTATGCACACCGAAATCCTGTACACAAGGCGCTTCAGCAGAAACAGGTTCTATTAAATTTACCCAGTATTCCATTATATACAGCAATGAATCTTAATTAGTGCGTATGTAGAATCAAATCTAGATAAGTGGTTTGGGTTTCGAAAATATTATGCTTTCTTCGGACTATGCAGCTTTAGCGTACAGAAAAAGCATGCCATGTTTTCAGATTAATTGCTGATATCTATTTGAATGAATTCTCTGAATTGTACTAATCATTAAACTAACCGGAAGTCAATGTTGGAAACTAGGCTGAGGGCGGCGTTCACTAGGACTGGGAGTGGGTGTGGGACGCCGGTTTCTTTGAAGCTACCTGAAAGCATGCTGGACCACAATGCGTCTCACCGATTTAAAGAGCCGGCAAACAGACACACAGTTCTATCTGAGTCATCTCCGGGTACAATGTCAGCAGTCGGAGAATGTGGCCTACTCTGCGTACCCAGGTACTGCTATAACCTCCAGGGGGAAGGGGGGAGGTGGGGGGGGTGGCCGCTAGGCTAGCTCAGGGATTCCCACACCTGTATGCAGTTTATTTTAATTTAAATGAAATGTTGGCAGGTCTTCAATGGGGCTCATCCTAGACTATAGTATAAGGCAGGACCATCGAAATCAATTTGATGGACTATGACTGTAATAATTACATATATTGATAGCTATGACGTGAGCTATATTTAGAAACCCACTCGAAATCTTGGTTGAGATCTCGCACAATAAATATTGCTGATGAATCTTGCTGACATCTTCAGCATTCTCTAAGGTGCATAGTTACCTCACTCAGAACACGTGCTAACCTGGCTCTGATTGAGGTAATCGCTGCAAGATAAATCTTCACACTGGAGTGGTCAACTTATGGCTTCATACAAGTACAATGAGGGTCTCTGGTAGTACTTGGTATCTCTACATAGTATCTTAAATGACAGAACCCCTACTTCCTCAGCTTTCTCAATCAGCTATTCAACTCGCTCGCTCGGTGCATGATCCAACATGGATGCCATATTGAACGATGAATGGGAAACCTCTTCATACTCCATGAACACCGCGGTGGGTGCCTGCATGCTCAAGGTTGGGGAAGTATTGAACTCTTTGTACTCCGCGAACACCGCTCTGTGCACCTGCATGCTCAAGTCTGGGGGAAAGACTTTCTCCTACCAAGCTAAGAATGGATATGCTTCGGCAGTGAATTGGCAGTCGCTAAATCTGCCAATCAAACTACTCAGCCTGAGCCTCACCCAGACCTGAACCCCTTCCTGGCTGTGTCCAAAGGGCTGTTGCTCAACTAGGCAGAGTCGCACCTAGTGGCCAACATGGGAGTTACATGTGTTCAGCATGTCACTAAAAGTCACGTGTCAATGTCTATAATCCTTAAATAGGACGCCTTCCACTGTGGAAATTAAAACTAACAAAAAATCAGTCTTGATTTTAATTGTTGTCTTATTACCAAATAACTGTTAGTACTATTATGGTAGATTATAGTGGTCTAATGTTTAGGATACTCAGCAGAAGATGCCAGAGACCTTGGTTCAGATCCCGGTCTCGGATTCTAGTACCCTTTTACTTCCCTCCTGTCCAATAACTAGGTCAGTTAATTTTTAATATTCCAATCAATTTATTACATGGAACCTTGCCGAGGTTCAGTCTCAATTTTGCATGGCGCAACCTTATTTGTGCCTATATAATTGTGAATATTAAAGAGAACATTCGCCAACAAGTATGGAGGTTTTTTCTTAGCACTATTACCACCTTCTCTTTGTTGTTTATCATGATTTTTACAACAGGGTTCACTTAGAATGAAAATATATTATTTTAATTATTTTTAAATATTTACTTTTAATTAATGAATATTTACTGTTAACAGGGATAATGTCTGGATGATTGATATTTTGTGTATTGTTTGCGATAACATTGATCATTTTTATTTAGTGTCCTCATATGCCAATTAATTTGAGTTGTCTTCTTTTATTTGCTGTTTAAGAACGTGTCCATTGGTTCCAGATTCCAGAGGTCTTGATTAAATACTAGCCTGCTGTTACTGATGTTGTTCAAAGCATTTTCTGATTCACCTCTTGACTATATTTATGCGAGGATCAGTTATTGCCTGTGCTATTATTATTATTATTATTATTATTGTGGCCTGGGAAACTGTGGGTGCAAATCACGGAAAGTGAAAACAAGGTTAACATGCATTCAAGTCACAAAGCCCGTGATAGGGTGTTCACTAAATGAATGCCTTTGACTTTCAAATTTATATGTTTTGGTTAATTAAGATGTGAAATTGGTCTGGTAGGTTTTATCAGCCTGGGGATGGTATGGGGATGATGTGTCTATACCAGCACTCTTTATGCATTCCTTTTACATTGGGCTTCTTCAGGTGCTGACTTCAGAAGAGCCCAAAGACTGGGCCCAGGACAATCCGGCAATGCCAGTTAAAACTGTCGATGAGCTGGCGAAGAAAGCGGCTGGGGATGCGGCTGAGCAGGTGGTGAAGAAGGTGGCTGAGAAGTCAGCAGAGAAGTCAGTCGAAAAGATGATGGAGAAGGTTGCGGAGGACATAGCCGCAAAGGAAGCAGAACAAGCCGCTTCGAAGGCTTCACATGTGGAACCGGCACAGGTAAGCATCCAAGTGAAGGCTGAGTGCGGGATGGCGACAGAATCCAAAGTTTGACATCTTGACCCCATTGAGGACTGCACCTGCCTTAATGCGTCGCATGAGGAGACAAGGCCGGCAGTAAGGCACGGAGTCTGGCTGTTTCACCACAGAAATGTTACCATTACAAGGAGACGGCATCTCAAAGATTGCTCACAAGTATTATACTGGTGTGCTGATGTTTCAAAATATGTACATATATCTGTAAGTTGTGTGGAATTTTAAACACAACTAGCTAACCACCAGACGGGATTGCCGAATAGCTAGAGTGCAGGCTTCCCGTGCGGAAGGTCGGGAGTTAGAATCCCGGTTGAGTCAAACTAATGACTTACAAAATTGATACTTTTTGCTACCTAGACTGGCGCTTGGCATTACTAGTATAGGACAGGGACTGGTTAGCTCAGCATCAGGATAATGTGATTATCTGTCTAAAATAAACTTTTGCGATGTTGTTTTTTTTGGGGTGTGGTGGTGGTACCCTGAAATATCAGGTGGGTGGTAGACTACTTGTTTTTTTGTTTTTGTTTTTTTTCTAAGTGTAGTTTATTCATTGAATAGAGTCTTTTGTCAGCTCCAAAGCATTGGTTTTGCAGTCGTACAGTAACATTGCTTGATAGATAAATGAAGTTGTAATAGTAAACTGCATACAATTCCAATTTGAACACATTAGTTGCAGAGCTACGGTAATCACATGCCACTCATTGACAGGCGAACTCCAACAAATTATCGGAAGCAGATGTGAAGGACTACATCTCACCAGAAAATGTCGGTCAAATGGAATCGGAGTCAACCATGCAGGACCCCGACACAATCAGTAACGCGTCATCGAACTTGGAACGCGGAGGCAGTGAGCTGAGGCGTCGCACCGCCCAAAGGTATGCGCCATGGCTCGTTCTGATGTAAAACTGAGCCGCATGTCAATCTGGGAAGGTGCACTTTGGCGACCTCCCGCATGGTGTATTGACTCCTGTTGTATTGCATTAACGGTGTACCAGTTAGCCATGTAGGTACCACCTGTGCTGTGTTTGCACTCTTCAGTTGACATCATCTGGTCCTCACAGCATGTAGAAGATTGGGAGTTTGAATCCCAGCCGAGTCAAACCATTGACATACAAAATTGGCAGGACTATAAAGTCACCATGAGTGCGCACTGTCACAAGTCGGTACCCGTCCTGATATGACCTTAGACGTTGCCAGGACGTAAAACTCAAACAACCAATCAACTACCTTGCCTGGTGCTCAGCATTACTAGGATAGGGCAAAGACTGGTTAGCTCAGTATCAGGATAGTGTGACAGACTAGGGAATCGGGTCATGGTGCCAGCGACCTGGTCTCCCAGTGGGGCAGCACCATAAAATCGCCATAAGTGTGCACTGGCACAAGTCAGTACCAGTTTTGATAGGATTTTAGATGTTGTCAGGATGTAAAACCCTAACAAACAACAGGGGTCTGGCTTCTTAATGGTCAGTCACACTCCGGTGTCACCTGATGGGTCAGCTCACACGGTGTGGGGTGATAATAGGCCGCTGCCTGCAGCCTATATGGGCGCCTGTTCTGGCCTCCTGTGTACAGCGCTTTGTCGTTCGTGGAGTAAATGCGCCATTCATAAAGAATCAAACTTCTCACTTCTTCCTCAATGCGCCAATTCTGACTGTTTCTCTGTGCTCTGACACTGTTTCTCAGTTCTAAGGTACCTACACTAGTTCAGTTTAAGTACTATTTCACTTAGGAGCCCTAGCAATCTGTGTGAATGTTCCCTGTCCATGTCACACAACTTTCGCTGATGCGGGTCATTGACGCTTACTAACCTTAATCATCACTCCCCGCTCCCAGAAAGCCGTCAACCTTGATTAGGTCATAAGCAACTCCCACAGAATAGTTTCAAAATATAGAGACCTTCATGGGTTATATTCAGTGGTATAATTGTGAATCTGTGGCATTGTCTTAGTCATTGTGTGCACCTTTAATCCACATAAGTATAAAAGCACAGCAGATATTTACATAAAAGAATATGGTGGCAATAAGAATAATTGTTAAACGCTACATTTGTATGACCATTTGACCTTTTATCAATTTATTTAAAGCTGTGTGTAATTTATTAATAAATCCAATAAACAGTATTTGTTATCTAATAGAATTACATGAGTTCTGAATGGACTGCTTTAGTGGTGAGTTTGGTTTGCAGTGGGAGTTCGTCTGACCTGGGCCTGGGTCGGATGCAGCTGACACTCCGCTACAGTTCCCAGCGAAGCCGCCTCATCGCTGTTGTCCACAAGTGTGTGTAAGTAGATTGCCAATAAACTTTCCGTTACTTTTGAGGCTGCCTCATTGTCCACAAGTGTGTGTATGTAAATTACCCCCCCCCCTCCCCGACTCTCCATTTTCTACAAATAATAACTCCTGAAAAACTGACCCGAACTCAGTGACTTGCTGACAGGAGCAGGACGTAGCTCAGGCGGTAAGTGTCCACCTGTGACGGTGTGGGTCATCCTATTGATCTTGCTCAGTGGACCCATTTGTAGTTTCGGCTATTTTCCGTTCCAACCAGTGGTCCACAACTGGTTCATCAAAGGCTGTGGTGTGTGCTGTCCTGTGTCTGGGAAAGTGCATATAAAGGACCCCTTGCTGCTTATCGGAAAGAGTAGTCTATGTGGCCACAGCGGGTTTCCTCCAAAGAAATATGTCAGAATAACCGTATGTTTGATGTCCAATAGCCAATGATTTGAAAAACAATGTGCTCTAGAGGTGTCATTAAATAAAACAAGCTTTACTTTTTGCTGACAGAATACACCTTTGAAAGCTCTGTGTATCGATGGTTGTCTTTAAATATCCGTGGTTGCGGTTTGTTGCAGGAACCTGGTACCCTGCGATGAGGACAACCTGGCAGACCCCTACATCCGCATCTACCTTCTCCCAGACAGGTCCTCCTCCAGTAAGCGCAAGACGCAGGTGGTCAAGAACAACCTCCAGCCCATCTATGATGAAACGTAGGGAGACCTTCATTGTCCTCTTACAGATAAGCCAAAGGGTTTAATTGTTTTCACTAAGAGTACCTTGTTACTGCTCTTGTAAAGGTCATACATAAACTAAGACATGTGTGTCCTGTGTGTTTTCCCTAAGATGACCTTGTTGCTGGTCTTGTAAACATTATATATAAACTAAGACTGGGTTGTGTGTTTTCACTTAGATAACCTTGTCGCTGGTCTCGTAAATATCATAAATGAACTAAAATTGGTTTGCTTTTTCACTAAGACTATGTTTTATGTTTTGAGGTTTGAGTGGTTGCTGCCATTGAATGAAGTGAAGCAGCGAACACTCGACATTCAGGTGAAAAACAAGAACTCAATGTTCTCGAAGGCACGTGTCCACATGGGGCAGGTGGTCATTAACCTGGCAGACACTGACCTCACCAAGGCATCCACAGAGTGGTAAGTGAGTGACAGCGGGAACAACTCAAAACCAAAGCCACTGCTCAATGTGAGGTACTCTGACAGTTGCTCTCCAGACGTTATAATAATTCAAATTTGTGTAAGCAAACATGTGCTGGAAGAGTGATAGGTTCAACTGTAGTGATGCAAAGACGCCATACAGTTTCTGTTTAGTTTTTTGTTGGTTGTAGCTTGTAGTATCTTCTCCTAGTTGTGGTGAGTGCAGTATTCAGGTATCAGGAAGCATGAAGAAGTCGGCACCGAATAGAGAAGCCGTATCTGTCTGCAGTTTGCATTGCGCTACCTAAATATCATCAGCCAGTTTGCGTTGTGCTACATAAATCTTATCCAAGTGATGAATGTTAATGCTTGGCTGTTGAGTTTGCACCCTTCTGCATCAGGCATCAGTTTCCGCTAGGTAGCACTACCATAATAATATAGTTAGAGGAAAGTACACAAGGTTCAACTCTATCACCCTCAGATATTCTGTGAAAAGTGATTTAGGTATAAATGTGTCAGTCGTTGCCAACCAATTGCTTCCAAAATGGTGGTGGATGTCCGGCCCCCTGGCATGCAGAGCCGAACACTACAGCTCGTGCCGTTATGTAGACACCAGGATAGGAAGAGCGTGCTGAACAATCTCCGTTTTGTTGTGGAGTGATAGGGACCTCCCCCAAGGGAGGCAATGCAAGTCCAGGCGGCAACACCGCGTCTGCCTTGCCTGACCAGAGCAGTTGTACATTCATACACTGATTGTTATGGATGCTTCTAGTCAGTTATGTGAATCTGAAGAAGTGTTGATTTTCTTCAAATAAGTCCATGTTTAGGAATTAACTGTACTGATGGGGATCTTTGCTAGATTTAAATGAATGTAAATGGTGTCATTTTTATTTAATTATTTTTATTTATTGTATATATTATTTTGCATCAATAAAACTATTAAAAGTACAATTATAGGAACATTCCCTCTGTAGGTATCTCCTTGAAAGGAAACAAAAGAGTCGATGATGTGGTAGGTATGCCAGTTGCCATCCAGCGCCTGCATTTTGCATCATAGGCGCTCCGTGTCTGCTTCGCTAATCGCAACAAAGTTAAACTTACTCAAGCAAAAAAGTAAGATCTGCTTTCCAATCTGTACCCAGTTAATCGCACATATGGTTGTGCTGTTGAAAAAAAAAATTATTTTAATAAAAAGAATTAATAGACATTTAATTTGATGTATTTTTCCTCACTTTGCAAAATCGGAAATTATATTTTGATGGCATCCAATCTAATGTAAGCACTTTGAGCAGTGAATCCAAAGTTATGCTGAGGCGAAGCAGACATTTGTGATGAAGGCTTTGGAAGGTGATTTAAGGAGCAGGCTGGTGTTAACTACGTTCAACAATAAATCATTACTTATAGCAATTACTTGTACTGATATGGATCTTTGCTAGTCTTCTTAAGTCAATGTAAATATTCTCATTTTGATGTAATACTAGGCTTGAATTTTTTGTGTGTGTTAGTGTAGGGTTTCTTTGGTTTTTTTAATTCTAATTAAATCATACTTATGAAAAAATCTTTCTTTTATTCAGTTCATAATATATATATATATATTTTACCTCGGTACTAAGCCTCTGGCTAGCCTCAGGCTAGGGAGAAGGAAGCAACATCCGGGTCCAGCAATTAGCATAATCAGCTCATGACCGGAGGACGTTCGTTGAGTTGCTCCGAAAGTTTTTAACCTACAACAACATTTTCAACTGTAAGTATTGATGGACGATAGATACAGTTTGTTTGTCACATTTCTGCACATTTTGAAGCTATTTTTAGCTTTGGATAAAATATCGATAGAACAAGATGCCATTTTTTCCATGTTCTACAGGCCGCCCATTGCCGAACGGAGAGCGATGATGGCTGGAGCCACATCATGTGTTTTTTGGCAAACGGAGAGGGATGTTGGCTGGAGCCACATCACGTTGGGGTTTTTCCGCGGTTTCTTTTATGGATTCGCGTTGGAAATTATCCTGGGTTTCTTTTATAGACTCCCCATTTTTTTAGGCGTACCTCCGAGTTTTGTAGCATTTTCTCCAACTTGCTGGCGCAGTAGCCGCAGGGGGAAGAAGTGTACGGAACAGAGAGTGTGGGAGGCTACTGATACACTGGTCCCTACCCCTTGTTTGGTTTTGGTTTCAATACCGTCAACCTACAACATTACACGTTAGCTTTTGAAATGCCTGGTTAGAAACGGTGTAAATACGTTTTCTAGCACCATGTTATGCGCTATGGTTTCTTTAGATACCATTAAGATGTTGAAACATTGTTTCCTTGCCAATTTAATAACTCTCTTTCGGTTGTTACAGATTCCATATGGCTACAAAGCGCAGTAAGCCGGGGGCACCAGCGGCCGCAGAGGGTCACCCGGATGACGACTCAGACTCATCACAGATGTTGACGGTTCCTCCATCCCCTCACGCCGGGGCACATGTCATGTCCAACCCGGAAGCCGGTACCGACCCGGAGATGGTGACAGTGGTTCTGCGCGCATGGGAAGCGCGCAAGGACAGTTTGCTGGAGTTCAAACTTCAAAGATTGAACTCTGCAAATACGGGAATGAAACGGCCACCCGCAGTGGAACTTGATTCAGACTGGGAGGATGTATCGGGGGATGACGACCTATCCCCTGATGAAGACTCCTTGCCCGACCCGACTCCTCGGGTTAAAAAGAAGGCAAAGAAAGCAGTGAGCTCGTCAGGAGACGAGTTCACAAAAGCGCCGAAGAAGGTGGTCAAGAAAAAGACCAAGAAAGGGAAGACGAAGAAGAAGAAGAAAGATTCTTCTTCAGATTCGTCGTCGGACTCATCATCCACAGACTCTGACTCTGACACACAGAGAGCAGGCCTTTTTGCAAAGATCGGTGGCAAAGTCCGTAAGAAATGCCCAAACAAAAGGCCAAGAAAGTGCTCACAACAACAATGATGCAGGAAACCATCAAAGGGCACTTTAACACCTTCAAGCCAGCTGATGTGATCACAAAGCTGGGGGAAGAGCTCACGGGGATTAAGGGAATCCCTGACTCAGTCATCAAAGAGATGGACAAAGATGTCCATTTAAATGACGACCGGCAGAAGTTTGAAACTGTCCTCCACACCATCCACAAGGTGGTCCTTGGCACGTTGACAGCGATTGCGCCAGTTGCCAATCGGATGCAGATGCAGAATAAGTTCTCCTCTTTGGCCAGGACCATGGATAAGGGGCTGGCTATGCTGACAGCAGCCAGTAACTTTATCACGTACAGACGCTTTGAGAACGTTTTCAAAGCTGTCTGTACAGATGTGGGTAAGGAGGTAGCCAGGTCCAAGAAAATAGTGGACAATGACGGAAAAGAGTATACTCTTTTCCTACCTCCAAAACCAATCAAAGGGAAGCCGCTGGACAAAACTAAGATGTTCGGTGGTCAGCTCCAGTACCTCTTTAAAGAGGTGGAAACGGGAGCTAAGTGTGGAAAGCACATGGATTCTAAGAAGAAACCCATGGAGGCTAACACTCGCTTCAGAAAGACGCGTGCGGATTTTCGCAACCGGCGGCCCACCAGAGGAGGATGGTCAGGACCGACCTATGGCTTCCAGCCCAGAAGTCGGGGTCAATGTCAGTCATTCGGCTGGAACAACGGAAACCGACCGTTCAAGAGGGAGTACACTCCCAACAAGCCGTTCCCCCGCCCAGGGAACAAGTAGAAGTTGCTACGCAAACTTTACCGGCCGCCGTAACACCTGTAAGCATATTCAAGGGAGGGAATGTTAAAAATTGTATTCAAGAATGGAACTTAATTACTGATAACTTGACAGTGTTAAGTATTGTCAATGGAATTCGCATTCCATTTACCTGTTTGCCGACACAGGAAAGAATTCCTTTTCCATATCGGTTTGATGAAAATGAGAGAGGCACTAGATGAACAAGTGGGGCTATTTTATCAAAAAGCCATTATCCAAAAGGTGAACCATGAATATGGAGAATTTATTTCAAACATCTTTTCTCGACCCAAACCCAATGGAGAGGTTCGAATGATTCTGGACTTAACGAGTTTTTAAATGTTTTCGCTAGAAACGGCACGAGATTTAGTTACACAGGGTGCTTGGCTGGCGAGTGTAGATCTGAGAGATGCATATTACACAATTCCTATTTATGAAGCAGATCGAAAGTTTCTAAGATTTATTTGGAACGAACAACTGTATGAATTCACTTGTTTACCCAATGGTTTAGCTTGTGCTCCTCGCTTATTTACTAAAGTGCTAAAACCAATTTTCTCATTGATGGCGCATAAAGGACATGTTATGTTCCCATATATTGACGACTCTTATTGTAGCACAGTCAAAGGCAGCTTGTCAAAATGCAGTAAATGATTTATGTGAAACATTTACAAGATTAGGATTCTACATTCATGACAAAAAGTCTGTCTTGAATCCAACTAAAGAATTAAGATGCCTAGGATTTCTGTTAAGCACCAAACAAATGACTGGTGCTAACACAACAGAAAATAGACAAGTTTAAAAATACTGCGTGAGATTTGCTACACTTAAGAAAGCCAAAGATTAGGCAAGTAGCGGTGTTGATCGGCATTATGATCTCATATGACCCCGCCATTTTATATGGCAAAGCTCACATGAAATCATTAGAGATAGACAAGAACTTAGCTTTAGCCCGAACTAGAGGGACTTTTGAAAGAAAAATGTCTTTGTCTCCAGAAGGCCTAAACGATATTGAATGGTGGCTCCAACACGTTAGTTCTTCTCCGAATCCTATTTGTATGGGAGAACCTAACACTGTAGTTACAACAGATGCTTCTCTAGAAGGATGGGGTGCCCACCGTGACGATATTGCAATGAGGGGGGGGGCCGATGGCTAGAGGAAGAAATTTAAGATCATATTAATGTTCTAGAGCTTAGAGCAGTTTATTTAGGTCTATGCAGTTTAAACCGCATACCGAAATTTCATGTTAGAATCCTGACAGACAACATAACTGCAATGGCATACATTCACAACATGGGAGGGACAAAGTCCAAACCATGGAATAAAATAGCAAAGCTAATTTGGAATTGGGCACAGAAGAATGAGGTTTGGCTTACAGTAGCTCACATACCAGGTAGCCAGAACACATTGGCCGACAGGAAAAGTAGACATTTCCATGATCACTTGGAGTGGTCGTTAAATGACGATATATTCAACAAATTTGTCAGAAATGGGGGACACCACAAATTGATTTGTTTACATCAAGAAACAATAACAAATTAAATAAATATGTTTCTTGGCATCCAGAACCAACTGCTTGGCAAGTGGATGCCTTCTCCTTAATTTGGGAAAATAATTTTTATTATATTTTCCCACCGTCCAGCATTATCAGCAGAGTGGCCAGGAAGATCAGAATGGATCGGACACATGCAATTCTGATTGTGCCTGACTGGGACACACAGCCATGGTGGGCAGCAGTAACATTACAAGCAAAAGATTATATAAGATTCCCAAGAGGACTGGGGAATCTACAATATCAAGGCCCGCTCAGTCCACGGAGATGTGTCAACAACCTCTTCTGGCATTCCTTTTCTGAAAAACTATTTATAACAGTTTGGATTGGATAAGGTGACTCAACAACGATTAATGTCACATGCTTGGAGAAAAGGAACTGTTAAACTATATTCAAGTTATTTGAAGAAGTGGGGAGTACACTGTCTACTTATGAAAGTGAAACCCTTAAAACCCACTATTGCACAAGAAGTTCGATTTTTAAGGATGTTAGAGGATGAAGGATTAGGTTTTGGACCGATTAACAGTGCAAGATGTGCATTGTCAATTATACTCCCGAGACTAGATGGAGAGACAATTGGTAAACACCAAGTGATTGACTGGTTTATGAAATCAGTGTATGAAAGGAATCCCCCAAAACCGACCACGTCTATTATGCTTGCTTGTGCCAAGACGAAAACATGATAGTATCCATTGTTGTTCAAGTCATTTTTATCCTGAATAAGTAGGTAAAGATTGCTGGACCCGGATGTTGCTTCCTTCTCCCTAGCCCACGTCTATCCGAGGCATGTACCTCGGGAAAACAACAGTTATCCATCATCTATACCAAGGTAAGACTCGTATAACTATACTATATATATATGAGATAGCTTCATGATTGGAGTGCATATGTAGCATTTTATGGTAAGACTTGACCTAGATATGTGTTTTGTAACAGTGAGTTCCCCTGTCAAGTGCTGTTGTGTTTTTATGTCAAGTTTAGTCAGTTAAAGGATGGTTAATATTAATTTCCTACTAGTGATAAGCGTGTTAATAAATAAAAATTACAAAACCCAAAATACCAACGCTAAGAACACTGCGTAAACCTGTCTCCATAACCTGCGCAGAACCAATGGAGTTTCCATCTGTGGTTGTAGTTCGCTAAGACGCCTAGTTGAGAACCTAAAGCTGCCACCGGTGTGAACAACCCATGGTATTGTAACTGGGTTTAAAGCTGCTGTACATAGTGTGACGGGTTGCCAATCCTCCTAATGGCCATAAGGACGACATGTTGTTAAGCGGCTTCAATCCAGGGGTCGTCTCCGCTTTATTGCCAGTCGAGAAGTGACCTATCCTTACATATCCAAGTACTGATATAACCTCTAGACAGGAGTGACCACTAGCTAGCAGTGGACTGGTCCACTAGAGTTGGCAGTCTAGCATGCTGCCAGTCCTTCTGACACGACATGGGTCAGCGTAGAGAGGGCGCCACGAGTGGGACTCAGGTATCTAGGCTACTAAACTTGTCTCAAACCGCCTTGGTCGCCAATCTAGAATGTGTTTTTTTGTAATAAGATTCAAGCTTTCTTTTTGTTTAACTAATAATAATTTCTATGTGGTGTATATTAGTGGTTGGTAACTGGCAAACTGTACGATTACTGACTGCTCTTTAATTTCACACTAAATTCGCCCTGGGGCGTCTGTGAATATTCAGTACACATTCTCAAATCCAGGGGGCAGTACCATGAGCATATATAACTTGGGTCTCCTTGACAAGCTGTGAACCTGGTAGTAATGAACTCCTGACCGTGTAAGGTGGCCTTTAAAATTCAGTATATGTGGTGCTTCTCATATGTAGCTTAGATCTAGGATGGACCATTGGGGAAATTCATCCTCTTTGTCTAGTGCTCTCACCTTCCAAAATTACTTACCATACTTGATGGTGGAAAAATAAGAATGCATTGTTGTCCTAACTGAATAAATTGTTCCTGCATTCCTGGGTGTATTAATTTTACTGGTGGTGGCAATTCTTTGGCTCACAGGTTTTGGGAGAGTTTTCAAGCATTTGTTCAAATTACCTTCTTCAGCTATTAGTATTATTATATGTTATCTCTCATGAAATTATCTGATTTTGAGGTCGTTGTAGGGGTGCTTGATTATTGTTTTTTTTTCTTCTCTAATATCCATTTTATTTCATATATAAATATATGTGGGGTATGTGGTGGTGCCACATGCACAGTTTGGTATAAAAAGGTATAGATGATGTTAAAATTAAATTACATTCAGTACATTTATACTCACATAATACGTTATAAATTACCTATATATATATGTATTTATGAATATAGTGCTTTATATGAATGTGGTACTTATGTGATATATATGTATATATCGATTTAGTTTATCATTTTCTTTAATGTGGAGATTAATACATTACAATAAATGTGTTCAATGCCCAGTCTGGTATCGGCCTGTGCTGGTTTGTCGTGCGGTGTCCATGCAGCTACTTTCAGTGTACGTTGTGGCAGCCTCACAGTTGGGTTCAGAAAGCTTCGGAAACTCACAGATAACTAGTTCTCTCATGCAGAAGGTAGACGAGCGAAGGGTCATGGTGATTAACCACGGTTACTCAGGGTTTTTGCCAAAGGGTAAAATGGGTCAAATTCTGTATCATAAAATCTTCTGAGGGTACGATTCTGTACCCTCAAATTGTTGGGATAAAATTTGTTTACAGGTTTTTCAATGAGCCAGAGATAACAAAGCCCCCAGACTCTCTCCCACCCCCCACCCCCTTTCTGCATACCCTCAAATTATTTTCTGGCGGAAACCTTGTTACTGGTCATGGTGTCTATTCATTTAGTAGTGATGTCCAGATAATTCACAATGGCATCCAGCCCTGGTGATTGGTGATGGCGTCTCGTCCCGGTGACTAGTTGTAGCATCTAATTGTGGTGACTAGACCTGCTGACTAGTTATGGGATCTAGTCATGGTCACTCATCGTGGTATCCAATCATGACATTTAGTCATGGTGACCAGTCATATTGACCAGCTGTGGTAACTACTCATGACAACTCATCATATCAACTAGTTGCAATGACTACTCATGCTGACTGCTCATGGTGTTTAGTTGTGCTGACTAGTTGCACTGACTACTCATGGTGACATCATGGTGTTTAGTTGTTGTGGTGACTGCTCATGGTGTTTAGCTGTTGTAGCTAGTTGCGTGCTCATGGTGTTTAGTTATGACTAGTTGTGGTGATTACTCATGGTGGCTACTCATGGTTATTTGTGGTGACTAGTCATGTTGATTAGTAGTGACATTCAGTCATGGTGACTAGTCATATCGAGTTGGTGACTAGTTGTAGTGACTGCTCATATTGACTGGTCTTGGTGTTTAGTTGCAGTGACTAGTCTTAGTTGCTACTAGTCATGTTGACTAGTTGTGTCTAGTCATGTCATGCTCATGCCAACTAATCATAGCATCAAACACCGAGTGACAGATTGCAGCCACCAATGTACCGCCTACTTTATCAGTGGGTTGGTTGTTGGAGTTTTACACCCTGGCAACATCTAAGGTCATATCAGGACAGGTACTGACACATGGCAACTTTATAGTGCTGCCCCACTGGGAAACCAGGCTGCCAGTACCATGGCCTGATATCCCACTCAGTAACATTATCCTGACGCTGACTTAACTAGTCCTTGTTCTATCCTATTTATGCAGAGTGCCAAACTAGGAAGCGACAAGTATCAATTTTGTAAGTCATTGGTTTGACTCGACCGGGATTTGAATTATCAGTAGGTGGACGCAGACCATGAAGCCTGACCGCAGTCACTGACCTGCGTCCTGTCGACCCTGACCTCCCTGATCTTACCTCGTGTCTCATAGAATGTCTCTCCTCATTGCAGGTATGACCTTGAAGATCCAGCCGAAGACACGTTCAAGGATGATTAGAGCCTTCCCCAATCTGATTGGCCGGTTGTTGTCACGTGGCGTGATGGGAGCCGTTTGATTGGCTGACACATACAGGCAACTGTAGATGATGGGTACAATACGAGAAGTATCACTACGTAGTATATATAGTATTATTATATAAACGATGTATATGTGCATGCATATGAATCTTTATTTGCTAACTCAGTGAGATTTCTTTTGCTTAGTCCTTATTCATCGAGATATTTAGCTTCACTAGTTCAGTGCAAATTGGTGAATTTCATTGAAAGTATATATACATTTACTCTTCTTTTGAACTATATATATATACACACACACAATATATAGAGGTTAGCGGCTTGTACATGAAGGGTGTCATCATTTTCACTTAGGTTCACAAAATGCCTACGTATTTGATTTTAGGATAGGATCCCTGCCCTCCCCTAATTTGGGCTTTCGATAATTCTAATGGTTTCTTCGGTGGCTGTTACTTGGACATTAATTCTCTATTAATCATTGGAGAGTATATATATATATCGCATATTGTGTGTAATGGATCATACACACGGCTTATGGTGTTATAAACCTGACTGGGCATTAGTAGCTTTTCGACACTCCTGTGAACGCTGGAGGCCGTGTCACGTGACCTGCTGAAGTAGGTCAGACACACCCAAATA
This sequence comes from Branchipolynoe longqiensis, assembly GCA_030323885.1. NCBI lineage: Eukaryota > Metazoa > Annelida > Polychaeta > Phyllodocida > Polynoidae > Branchipolynoe > Branchipolynoe longqiensis. The sequence goes on from CM059199.1 coordinate 26,662,648, forward strand.
AGGGGTGTGGCTGATCCAGCCAGGGCAGGAAGTGGCAACGACTTGTTTGTCTTGTCACTGAGATTCCAGCCTTTAAAGCTTATCTGGCAATTTGAACACTGGGATTATGGCTGGCTTGGTGTAATCTGAGCTGACTTTACCATGGTGGAAATGATGGGATCCTTTACCTCGGCCGATTATGTAAGGAGTGAAAGATGTTAGTTGTGTGTCCGTTCAATAACTCTGATGGCATGCATAGTGCTGCCACTCGGAGGTCATTGTTACAAGCTTCCTTGCAGGGTCCGAGAAATGCTTTTACTTGTAAACACAAAACTATATAGATCTCTAGTTGTTGGCAACTACATAAAAGATGACCTGTTCGTGGGTTTCTGTGCTTAAAGTTGCATAATCCGATGGTTTTGAGTTCCTGCCATATCTTTTATATATACATGTCTTAGGTTCGTCATTATAATCTACTAACGTTAGATATGTTTGAAGTGAAAACATCGCAAATTATTGTTGGTGTGCACACTGAAATGATGGGTATCGTGAACTTTGTTTGACCGTTTTTTTAGCATCGTGCTCTTTTTCTATGCAGCAATAAACGCTTAATGAGTGCACCAGTTTCTAAGTTAGATTTCTAGCATCAAATCTAGGTGTGTATTTTTGTTTTGAAAATTTGATGATTTCATCAGTCTGTGAAACTGTAACAGCGATTGCAGAAAGATTCTGTGGAGTACAATTGTTCCTAGGTATTATAACACCGAGGACTCTTTGTGGTTTTTTTTTCTTTTATTAATATTTTATGTGCTTTCTTTATTGCTTGAGAAGTTAACATCGCCTTCGGTAATCCTCTCCTGGTGCCGAAGGCACCAACAGCGCCTGATAAGCAGTGGTGACAAACAAAAGGCATGGTTCCATTTCCTTATGTCTTCCCTTCTCATTTTAAATTGCAGTCTATTGGAATCACAGTAATATTAATTCAGGTTTAGTTCAGTAGTTTGGCCAAAATGGCAGGGAAATATTTATCATGTGTACGATTGTCTTGAAGGACGGCCAAGTCTGAAAACTTGGTCATTTGATTTGAAGTGTGCAAGAATATTATGCACAGTTTAAATAGAGGTGATGTACCTAAGTAAATTCCATCTTGAGCACGTCAGAGTTTGACCACTTTATAGCATAACTTGCTTAAGCAACCAGGACAACTAGACCATAACTACAGTATAACACTGGGAATAACCGGGAAAGGAATTTGTGGGAAACCTTTAAATTAATGTACTGAATAATATTCTAATATCTTTAAGGCATTTTGAAAATAAAATGTGCCAGGAAATTAAACACTAGGACAAGGAGTGGTTCAACTAAAATGAGGTGTATTCTGGTCAATTTATTGTGGCATCATACCAACGGTCAGATGGTAGCGCCTACGTGTAATTATCTAAGGCTGACCGGGCGCTAAAGTGGTACGGGGGTTCGTTGGACTGGAATTGTAACTGTCGGGATTCACCAGATCATGACAGCCCTCTTAAGTTGAGTTGCATTTGATTCGATTGGATTTCAATTCAACGGATTGGAGCAACTTAGCACACTTTTCTCATAGCATATATCAAAGAACTAGAACGAGACACAGTCTTCTCAGAAACACAAAATGATATGCCAGAATCTTACAACGTGTCACCACTTTCCTGCTAGGTCATCTTTACCATTCACGTTTGTGGTTGCCGCAACTAATATATGCATGCTTTTTTTCCTAAGTTTGCCAAAAATCATCATAAAAATACTCAGAATTCTAATGAAATTAATTGGACACCAGGAACAAGTTTTGCGGTTGCGATCAGAAAGGGAAGACAAATTGCAAAGTGATGTTTGGTCCCCACAGAACGCTAGTGGCGACAGCTGGTGTCATTTATGTGAATTAATAACATTGTCGTTTGGTACACAATCCGCTAGGTGGCGACAGGAAAGGGTTAATACTGGAGAAGTGACATGCATTGACTTAACAGTATGAGTCAGTAGTTTAGATGTATGCGTGCAGCGCTTTGGCAATGGCCTCTGCAGAGCCTCTGCCTTAATGATAAATGATGTCTGTGATAGTAAGGTAGAGATTCAAAGTCTTTCATTGACCAAATTGTCTGCAGTGAGTAAGTATGGGATAGATGAAACAGTTGTACCAGGTGATGGTGAAGACTAACAAGAGACGGAAAAATGCAACATAAAGCGATATCAAAAGGATTTGTTCTCATGTCACGTTGAAGTGGTGCAACAACTACTAGCTGAATGTCATATGGTATGTTGCATGAAATACTACCTTTGGTATGTGATAGATAAGAACAAGCTTGGTGCGATTTTAAAGAGGGTTACAGTTGATGTCTCTATGGAAGGGAACGTGCCGATGAGAATCTTCGGTAATGAATGTCCCTGTTGCGGATTCCGAGGGACACCAGTTTGCCAGGGACACTTCCATTCAAATGCATTGTCAATGGCCGTAAGCAAATCTTCATACAGAAAAAATCAAATATCTCTAAAATTACACCACCTAGAAACAAATCGCTTCGTACACATATAGAAAACATCTTTACCATTAAGATTATATTAAATTGATAAGGTTAGGGTTCTTGATTTCTATTAATTTTGAATAAAACTAATGTTTTTCACTGCGCGTACCGTCCAACTCAAGGCATTGTAAATAGCCGTGAGCAATCTTCATACATAAAATACAGGAAAAGTTAAATATCTCTAAAACGACACCACCTAGAAACAAATCGTTTGGTACACATATAGAAAATATCTTTACCAAAAACATTATATTAGATTTATAAGGTTAGTGATGATGCTGTTCGATTTTGAAGCATGCGCAGAAGCAATGTGTCCCTGGCAAACTGGTGTCCCTGGCAAACCGCAACATCCCCAAAAGGTAGATCGAGTTGAAGGCTGTATAATGAATAATTTGATGTTTTTTCTGTTTTTTAATGGTTTACAGTTTGGCCATGGTGAATACTCCGGTGTATAAATGTGCCATATTTGCTCCACCCGGCAAAAATGTGTGCGTTCACAAGGCTTCGACAACAAGCACAGCTTGAGATGAAATCTGACATTGCACACTTTGAGAATAGCGCCTTTCTGCACCATCCGCCACAGCAAAGTTTACGAGGCAAACACAAATCAGAGCATCTTGCACAGTGTGTCGTGTCACCCTACTGCTACAACTTCTGGTGTCTTTGCAACAGGTACTTTCGTGCTAACTCCGTCATAAATAATACTTGTATGCTAAATTATACTACACCATTATTAACAAACAGATAAACACAGTTAACTTGAAATTCATGTCAGGTGGATAATCACTGACAGATAATCACTGATTGACAGATGATCGCTAACTGACATAAACACAATTGTTATGTCAGATAATCTTTGACATCGTCACCGACTGACAGAGAAACAATGATTAGATCGGTTAGATAATCATTGACATACATAATTGTTGTTTGTGTCAGATAGAAAACCATCGACAGATAATTACTGACTGACAGACAGATAAAAACAATGGTGATGTCACATGTTAGGTAACCACTGACAGATAATCACTGATAGATCAGATTCACCCACTAACTGATAACTGCCCACTATCCACTAATGTTCTCTTGCTGATGAACCCGTTTGAATGTTAACTGTATCTGAAGCCTATGCCAAGCTCCGTCTCCCCACCCCATAATTATAATTAAAGTTGCATGGTCCGATAAAATAGTTATATTTCAAAACCAAAGCATTTATTTACATTTGATTCTATATATCCAACTTAGATACTGGTGCATTAACTAGTGATTTGGGACAGCATATGCAGAATAATCAGTGGATTTACTACATCATCTATGTGGATACCTATTTTGAGAAAGACATTAGACAGGGAAGTCATTAACCAATTAGGTCAATCTCGTGACCTGAATAGTCTTGCCCTCATTCCCAGTGCCATATATGGCTTTTGTCAGGTTCCAGGACATATGGTAGAAGTTTAATGGCACCCTCCCCAACCACCCACAGGTGGGTGAATTACTCGCGTGCCCCCCCCCCCCCATCCCTTCCCTCCACTGGGATTGTGCTAATCCGATATGCAGTTAACTGACACCCACCCCCACCCTCACAATCAATGGGCACATTGTGTGTGTGTGTGGCCAGTAGAAATAGTAGGAGACCAGACTATCCCGCCTTTAGTAGGTCAGTCCACATCCTGTGACCATCACGAGATGTCAATATGCATCATAGCTAGAGGACTTTTGGAAAGCTTGTCGAAAGTATTTTGAGTTCTTTCAGCTCAAATTGCTTCAAAACTCGCCATTTTTGATCAGAATGACTGGAATAATGATTAATAGGTTATACCAATTAATTTGATATGTTTATCTAAAACAATAAAACAAAAATTCAAACATCATCGGACTATGCAACTTTAAACGGGGCGACAAACCTCAGCCTTCCTTAGAGATTTTCCTTTCAATATCTGACAGACATACTTAGCCATCTGCCTACATCACTAATTTACGACGTTATTAAAATTGTCAGCATCATGCTTTCGTGCAGGTTATCGTTAATCCAAGCACTTGATTTACGAATAGACTTGAATGTAAGTGACATGCTTTACATATCAGTGTACTGAGATTCAATGGTAGTGCTTTTAACCATTTTGTTATGGTTCTTTTATTGGACGGCGTGAAATATGTATAAAAAATCATGTTTGAATCTCCACACGAAATAAGAATAAGAACGAAAAAGAATTAAACTGACGGATAATTTCCGTTGTAGAATCTTTTTTTGTCTTTCTTTTTTTTGCAGTGACTTATTTAACCAGTTCCTGTTTTAAGCTGTACTTACAGTTCTTGAGATTTGGATTAGTGCGACCAGACATTGCTTTCGATTCCATCGCTAATTGTGTTTGAATGTCATGAACTCCCTATAAGACAACTTCTGCAGCTTGGGTCACGTGGTCCGTATCTAGGTCACATGACCGATATCTAGGTCACATGGCCCTTGTTTAGATGAATACACTACGTTGGAGATATGACTGTTCAATATTTCTAATACTGCCTAGTATATATCTATATATGTATGGTGTAATAGCTTATGCAATAATAAAACAAATGGATTAAAATATATATGTGCATGTCTTGTCTCCAGATGGGTTTATTTCATTTGTATATGCATTGATCTCAACAGTTGTCCATCCTGATATCTTTAATGTTGCTATAATGTAAAACCTCCCTTCGTTAAAAACATATTGACATGTGGATCATGGTGTGGGGTAGATACAAGATTCACCCTGTACTGCTTGCTGCAGTAGGGGTGCAAACCAACCCTATGTAAAAGCTGTCGAAAAAACGGGACAAAAAATTGAGAGCCTAATTTCACAATCTAAGAAGCAACATTTATTCTTTACGTATATCTTATTGATAGCCCGCTACCTTTGAGTTGAAAAATATAATATAATATCTAGTTTAATAAGATTTAAAAGTGAAATCGACGGCGTTTTGCGGCCGCCATCTTGTCTTTTTGCATTCTCCCATTTCACCAAATCTGTGCCGATATAAGTAGCCATTTGATACTGGAGCCACAGTTTCTAGTTCAGGTTCCATACTAAAGCTATTTTCGCCCGTATTTACAGTACGTTGTCCTTCACCCGTGTACTACAAGTACCGGTGTGGCGGTTTCAGCGCCCGGTCAGTTTCAGCGGCCTGTCGTGGCTTCTGCGCATGCGCGGATTTTCGCACGTTGCGGCGAGCACTGCTATTTGTTTTGTTTACTGCTACGTTGTTAGCTGCTACGTTAATATCGCTTGGAATTTAAGGTTAATTTAATGAAATTTCATTATTTGAGTATGTAATTCTGTTAAATATGATCACATTCAATAGATTTCGGCCTGATCGGACCCTAACATTGCCGGGCACCAGCTGAGCTTGTAGCCGGCGAGGCCACGGGTGTTTTGCATATGTCTTAAAACCTGGTGAATCCTTTATCTAGGTGTGGGGTAATGGTCAATGGGGAACTTCTGTAGGAGGGTCATGGGTATGACGGGTCACCAATTGATGATTTAATGCCAGGTCAACAGCAAGGGCCATATTAACGACGAAAAGTTAGTGTATGGTATGTCTTTCATGCTTTCAGAAAAAGCAATGTACTGGGGGCCCTCCCCCCCCCCCCCCCGCCCCAACACTAATAGATGTTATGGCCCAGATCAGACATTTAATTTGCATACATGGATGCCCCAATTCCACATTAACGCTACTGCCATTTAATAATCTAAACGTTTTTTTTAAATATTGTAAAAAATGTTGGGGGCCTTAATATCGTGGAGTCTATGCGATAAGACGGCACTGCCCCCCTCCACCCCTTGCTCTTTATGCTAAGTGGTGTGTGCTGCCACCTCCATTAAAGGAACAAAGAATGGCTGTACAATGACAGTTGCAGAAGAGGGTGGAAACTGCCTTGGATTTTTTTTTTTTTAATAACTTCTTTAAATATTTTTAAACCCGGAAAAAGACGCTTCTAATATCCCTATATACGTGTGTATATCGGATTAGGTTTGTCCGAGATTGATTCTTAATGGAAGTGGCGTGTGTGTGAATAGAACTTTCCGAATAAGTCCTGATATTGTGTGATTTAAAGAGAAGTTGATGTAGATAAATTAAAAATATACTTCAAGCACTTTAATCTGTGCAAAAGATAAATAAATATGTGATAATGTCTAAACAATAAACTATGTTGTTGTTTTTGTTGTAGTCAAATAATATTTGACTAGACTGCTAGCTCTGTGGAGGTCTAGCCTGGTCCCCTGACATTCATTTGCTCAGGCAGAGGCATAGAAGTTTTCAGCTATTATCGCTCAGTTTCCAACCTGGTCCCCTAGCCTTTGTACTGGAAACAAGTTTAAACGGGCTGAAACTAGTTCAACCGTGGCTGGTTGGGTCGCACCGTGGCTAGTTGGGTCGCTCCGTATAGCGCTGAATATGCTTATGGAGAACGGAGAGTAAAACTCAGGTATTTTCAATTTTCTTTAGAGTAGTTCAAACAGGAAATATATTTGCTTTAAAGTAAAATATATGTTAGTACAATTACATTGCATAATTCAATGACTGGTGTGCTCAGTACAATTACATTGCATAATTCAATGACTAGTGTGCTCAGTGTCAGGATAATGTGACTGAGTGGGATACCAGGTCATGGTCCCGGCGGCCTGGTTTCCCAGTGAGACAGCACTATAAAGTCGCCAGGATGCGCACTGTCACAAGTCGGTACCCGTCCTGATATGACCTTAGATGTTGCTAGGACGTAAAACAACAACAAACAAACAAACATAATTCAATGAGAAACACATGATAAAAAACGTTTTTTTGTTGTTGAATGTAAAAAGGTTTTGGACTGAATGGGGATTTGAACCAACAAGACCAAACAACTTCAGATTACAAGTTACTTCAGATTACAAGTTCAACACCTTAATCACTAGGCCACAGAGACCACACATAGCTATTTGTCTCAGTTCAGGCTATTTGTGTACGTATAGGATGTCATATATACAAGATGTATGTATGTATGTAGGCCTATGTATGTATGTATGTTTTGTGCACATCCGTTTGAACTTTGTCAGTTACACTGTATATAAAAGAAAAACTTTTTTTTGTTATTGAATGTAAAAAGGAGTGAACTATATGGCGTGAGATGTGTGCATTTGAAAGTTGTTGACTTTCAGATCTTTTGTATTACTATGAGCTAATGCAGCAGCCATTGCATGCAGGCCACATCAGCCATGCCTGAGCATTAATAGTTTGATAGGATCCGCCGCAAATACACAGGTTTCCGGTTTTAATGCTATGATGGCAGCAGCCGTTTTGGGTGTGCCTATGCGTTATCGTTTGGGCGGGATCCATCACAAATGCGCTGGATTCTGCGCTTAATGCTATGATGCCAGCAGCCATATTCTATGATCCAGCCGGACCTGAGCGTTAATGGCTTGACGGGATCCGCCGCAAATGCGCAGATTTCCAGGTTTAATGCTATGATGGCAGCGACTGTTCTGGCCATGCATTATTGTTTGGACGGGATCCATTGCAAATCCGCTGGGTTCTGGGCTTAACACTATGACGTCAGCAGCCATTCTGCAGCGGATGACTCGGGATCGCAGAACATGCAGTTCGTCATAGGTTAGTGTAGAAACTGATATGGTGCTATGAACCCAGGCCGTCCTCCAATGCATACGCTGTGGAACGGCACATTTGCGATGGATCCCGTCCAAACGATAACACATAGGCATGACCAGAACGACTGCTGCCATCATAGCATTAAACCCAGAAACCTGCGCAATTGCAGCGGATACTGTCAAACCAATAATGCTCAGGCCCAGCTGAATCATAGAATGTGCAGTTTGTCATAGGTGAGTGTACAAACTGATATAGTTCTATTACCACGGACCTATATATATATTAGTATTGGCAGATCAATATATATATATTCTTTGGGGTCCATATATATAGTATAGTTCTACGAGTCTTACCTGGTATATATGATGGATAACTGTTGTTTTCCCAAGTTACTAGCCTTGGATAGTCGTGGGTCAGCGAGAGAAGGAAGCACATCCTGGTCCAACAATCTTTTACATACTTTATAGGATCAAGAATGATCTCAATATTCGATGGATACTCTTATGTTTACGTTTTGGCACAAGTCAACGTAATAGTGGTGGTATGGTAGGGTGGGCGGGCGGGCCCTGACCCATGACTATCCGAGGCTAGTATCTCGGGAAAACAACAGTTATCCATCATCTGTACCAGGTAAGACTAGTATAACTATACTATTTTACCTCTGTACTACGCCTCTGGCTACTCGTAGTCCAGGGAGAATTTTACAGAATCTCATTGTTTATCCTTTTATTCTTAATATTTAAACATACTATAATGTTTTAGTACCAAATAGAATTTTGTGTTTCTCACCCGCCTTTAGTCGGTGAGTAGGCGAGTCGCCAGGCCGCTTGACTTTTCTAGTCATTTGTTGTAATGCTTTGCAAACGATCCAGCCGTCTTCCAGCCCGCGTGCACCTCGATTCTCTTAACTGAGATTCCTAACTGTCTTGTGTTGGAGACCATGCCTCCACGCATTGAGTGAGATGCGTAGCATCCAGAATTGACGCCGCCTGTTTTAGCACCTTGATGGTCCATCTTGCAAGTGTGTCTCTCGAGATAGCTTTATGTGGTTTAATAAAGCTTATCAGAAGCTGTCTGGAATTCCTTATTTCACGTGACTTGGATATATCCCCCCTAATGGGTGACACTACACAAATCCGTTTATCATCCGGAAAACTATTTACATGTGCCGTGGACAGTGGGTCCCCTGTATGATTCGACTTTAGGAATGTCTCCAAATCGAATGTTGCCTCATCCTTATCTATCTCTAATCCATCCAGAGACAGCGCCACAATTGTTTGGCCTCTGTGTCCTGTCACAAGCGGTAATAGCACTGCTAACTTAAATCCTAGTTCCTTCATTGATAAAAGTCTATTACTAGGCCATGACTTGAATAACTTAAATACTACTGACACATCCCAAAACCTATTATATTTGGGTTTGGGTGGGTTTCTTTCATATACTGATCTAATAAACCAGTGTACTAACTGATGCTTTCCAATCGTTTGTCCATCTATCCTTGGTAGAATAATTGAAAGTGCACATCTTGCTGCATTAATTGCACCAAATCCTAATCCCTCATCTTCTAATATTCTTAGAAATCTTACAACTTGGGCTATTGTAGGTTTTAATGGCTTGACTCCTTTAATCAGACAATGAAGTCCTCATTTATTTAAATAACTTGTGTATAATTTGACCGTTCCTTTCCTCCAAGTATGTGAAATAAGTCTTTTGTGTGTAATCTTGTCTAAATCATATTGTTCTAAGTGTTTAAAAAAAAAAGGAATGCCAAAAGGGGTGTCGTTGACACGTCTCCGTGAACTGTTAGTGGTCCTTGATGTTGTAGGTTGTTCCTTTCTCGTGGAAACCTGAGCATGTCTTTTGCTTCTAAGGTTACTGCCGCTAGCCATGGTTGTGTGTCCCAAGCTGGTACTATCAGTACTGCGTGTGAGTTTTCCATCTTGATCTTCCTGGCCACTCTGCTGATAATGCTGAATGGTGGGAATATGTAATAACATTTATTATTCCAAATCAGTACTCTCCAGGCTTCTGGCTCTGGATGCCAAGACACATATTTGGGTAACTTTTTGTTGTTACGTGATGCAAATAAGTCAATTTCTGGTTTGCCCCATTCATCACAAATGTGGTTAAAAATACTCTGATTTAATGCCCATTCTAGATGGTCATGAAAATGTCTACTTTTCTTGTTAGCCAAACTATTTTGACTGCCTAGAATATGTGCTACCGTTAGCCATATGTTGTGTTCCTCTGCCCAGTCCCGAATTAGTTTGGTTAGATGGTTACATGGTTTGGAACGATTCCCTCCCTTATTACATGTATAAGCCATAGCTGTAGTGTTATCTGTTAATACACTTACATGATTTTTAGGTAGGCAAACGAGGCTACATAATCCTAGATAAATAGCCCTAGGCTCTAGTACATTCATGTGATTGGAGATTTCATCTTCCATCCACCAACCACCTGTTGCCTGTTGGTCTCTGTGAGCCCCCCAACCCTCTAGCGAAGCATCTGTTGTAACTGTAGTATTGGGTTCTCCCGTTCTAATAGGGTTGGGCGAATTCGTAATGTGTGATAGCCACCATATAATATTATTTAGGCCTTCTGGCGAAATGGTCATGGGCCGTTCAAAATTCCCTTTAGTGCGCGCCAACGTTAAGTTCTTATCTATTTCTACTGATTTAATGTGTGCCTTGCCATAAAGAATAGCTGGGGCATAGGCTATCATAATTCCTAATAGTATTGCTACTTGCCTTATGTTTGGTTTGCTCAATTGTAATAATTGGTTTGCTGTTGTAAATTTATCAACTTTTTGTTCAGTTAATGAAATGGTCATTTTTGTGGTGTCAATAAAGAATCCCGGAAACGATAACTTCTTTGTTGGTGTTAATAATAAACTGATTTAGTTTCATGTATGTAGAAACAAAATTTGTTAAATGTCTCACTTAGTTTGTCTACTGCTGTCTGACAATGGTGTTGTGTTTGTGCAACAATAAATGAGTCATCAATATACAGAAACATAACATGTCCTTTCCTAGCCATGTGGGAAAAAAATAGTTTAAGCAACCTTGTAAAAATGTGTGGGGCACAAGCTAGTCCATTAGGCATAGAGGTAAACTCATAAAGGTTATCATTCCAACAAAATCTGAGATATTTACGATCAGATTGATAAATTGGTAGTGTATAGTATGCATCTCTGAGATCCACACTGGCTAGCCAAGAGCCTTGTGTTACTAAAGCCTAGGTCACAACTACCCAGATCAAGGGCCGGACGAGCCCTGGACCGTGAACCGGCATGGTCCATGGTGATCTGGCGTGATCCATGGCTGATCCATGGCTGGTCCTTGGTGATCCTTGGTGATCCTTGGCTGGTCCGGGGTCAGCCCCGGATGTTTTTAAATGTTTCAAACATCCGGGGTGATCCGGGGAATATTGCAATCTGGGCTCGATCCGGGTGTAATCCATGGTGGTCTAGGTAGTCCGGGGGTGCTCCAGGGGTAGTTTGTGTCCCGTCCTGGGCAGTCCAGGCAGACCAGCCCCAGACTAGCCCCAACATAGCCATAGACCACTCCCAGACTGCCCGGATAAGACCCGGACAAGCTGGATGAGCACGGATTAGCCACGGATCGCCACAGATAGCCCGGTTTACCATGGATCAGTCCAGGATGAGGCCTGTTTTTGTATATATATAGCAGGAGCAAGTCCACTTCATTCATCACTTGCAGCTTGACTCTCAGAGGGTTCATATCATGGATGCATGCATGCGGCAGCGCAGGTAGCAACTACAGCTGCTGAACTGGCAATTACAGCTACATCAACAACAGAATGTTAACAACATGATTATGCTCCAAGTTTTACAGATCCACAGAAGACTTAAGAGAAGACAGAGAAGAAGTATGTGGGTTCGTCCATGGTTGGAGAGAAGAATTCAATTTGGCCAGTTCACAAGTCTAATGCAAGAGTTACGTATCGAAGATGTTCACGCCTACAGAAACTTTCTCCGCATGGATGCAGGTATGTTCGAGGAGGTTTTCCTTCGCATCCTTCCCAGAATCACAAAGCAGGACTCTTTCTACAGAAAGGCGTTAACACCTGGATTGAAGCTGTCATTCACACTGCGATACCTAGCCTCTGGTGACAGCTGTCATTCACTCATGTACAGTTTCCGAGTTCCTCACAACACCATCTCGCTCGCCGTTTGTGATGTATGTGAAGCTATAATTGCAAAGTAGGCCGAAGAAGTCATCCAGGCTCCAACTACAGAACCGCAATGGAGAGGTATTGCTGAGCAGTTCTCAACAAGATGGCAGTTTCACCATTGCCTAGGAGCCCTTGATGGGAAACATATCCTGATCCAATGACCAGCCCATGGAGGGTCTGAGGACTACAACTACAAGGGATTCCCACTCTATCATATTGATGGCTCTAGTGGATGGCAACTACAAATTTTCCTGGGTCGACATAGGGAGCAATGGCTCTGCAGGAGACCCTCAAGCCTTCAAGCAGTCAATAGAAAAGGAACAACTTGGTATTCCAGGTGCAGAACCACTACCGCATTACTTCATAGTTGCTGATAATGTGTTTGTCCTGAGAACCAGGTTGATGAAACCGTTCTCCAAACATCACCTAAAAGTTCCCGAAAGAATCTTCAACTACCGACTTTCCAGGGCCTGCCGAATCGTCGAAAATGCCTCCTAACAACCATGAGACAGAGGTCAGCGACAGTTGTGTCGACAGTATTGGCATGTATCTGCCTAGATAATTTGACGCGGATGCGGTACACAGCTCGTCACATTGCAGAGATGGACCAGGAGGACACCAATCACAACATCATTCCTGGAGCCTGGAGACTGAACAATTCTCTCGCCAGCATATACGGCGCACGGGGAAACAAATGACAATGGCTGTGAAATACCAGAGGCAATATCTTAGTGCCTATTACGAGTCTGAGGCTGGATCTGTGACTTGGCAAGATGCTATGATATGAACTATTACAAAGTGTGAACTGTTAATGTGGCTAGTCCACTTGATATGAAATTATGACAAGAGAATTGTACTTAACATTGAAATGTGCAATTATTATATGTGTGTGCCTGTGGATGAAATATGTATTATTATGGCGAATGTGATATGAAAAGAAGCCTAGCTAATAATAAAGATATCTTAAATTAAATTAATTTGTTTGTTATTTCTTGTTGTTTATTGTTGCTATAAGAGCTTTACTCTTTAGTCCTTGTATTACATGTGCTATTTATCAAGATGGGGATGTTGTTTTTGGAAAAGGGGGGGGGCGACATTTGGTAATTATTTATTATTTAATTTCAGATAATTATTACCTTTATTACAAATGACTATCAACTAAATGGACTAAGTCATAAATATATATTGTAACAAACACAATTTAGTTTTGGTATCATGTTTTTCATATTTTTGTTGTCAACAAGTGATAATAATAAACTCTATGATATGTAGCATTCACATATCACAACTCTGATATGTTGTCAGTTGGCTATGAAGCGGAGTAAAGCAGATTCACCTCAAGAGCTCAGTGAAGACGAAGACCCGTCACCACCGGTACGGGTAAAAGATCGTCAGAACAAAGGGATTGTGAGGAGGCGGGGGGCTCTGAGCCCTGCCCAGCTGACCTAGATGCGCGACTGATGCATCTTGTACAACTGAAGTTGGAGGAGATGCTCCCCTCTAGACCGCAGGGTACTAAGGCTGCTAACCCTACTAGAGTTATGGAAGACTCCGATTGGAAGGATGTATCCGAACATCAGGACTCCTCAGACTATGAGTCGCCTGAGGAAGTGGTTGTGGTTGCTTGCAAATGCAATATAAGAAGAAAGAACAATCTTCAGATGTGGATGAGTTCACCAGGGCTCATAAGAAGAAGCCGCTGGTGAAGAAGAGTAATTAAAAGAAGTCCAAGAAGAGCAAGAAGAGTAAGTCTTCTTCCTCGGACTCATCATCAACAAACTCCGACTCGGACACCCAGCGGGTGGGTAAATACGCCAAGCTCAGTGGCAAGGTGGTCATGAAGTGCAAGACACTTAAGAGGAAAAAGATCCAGACCACCACCATGATGAGGAAGACCATTCAGGGCCACTTCAACACTTTCAAGCCGGCGGAAGTGATTATGAAGCTGGCAGAAAAGTTCACGAGGATCAAAGGGATCGCGGAATCGGCCATCAAAGAGATGGATAGCAATGTCAAGCTGAGTGAGGACCGCAAAAAGTATCAAGGGGTCCTACTCACCATACACAAGGCTGTACTATCGGCTCTCGCAGCCATCACGCCAGACAGCCTTGGAAAAAAATCACTATTTTGGTCGTTCTTGGGCTCGCTGTATCACCTACCTGGACGAGCCACGGTCTAGCCACGGACTAGAGGCCGGATCGCCCTGGACTGAGCCGGACCACCCCCGGACTACCCGGTGTATCCACGGAGTAGTCATGGATCAGTCCCAGACAACCCTGGACCACCCACGGACTCCCCGGTGTATCCACAGATTATCACCGGACTGGGCCAGAGACCCTTGAACCACCCCCAGACTACTCCCGGATAGCCAGGAGTATAAAAGATGGCACCGCATTGGAGGGCTCATTTTCAAATCGTCGCATCACATCATGACCAAACCAACTGGGAAGAGAGTAGCATCGAAGAGGGTTGCGCAGAAGGAGCCCACCCCACACAAGTTGGCACCAAAACACGGAGAAGACCACCACCGTCACCCTCAACTTCAGGGTTGTCATTAGATGAGGAATCTGCCTGGGACGTGTCGCCGCCTCCCCGTGCTGTGACGCCGCCTCCTCCAGTACAGTTGTCACAGGGGAAGACGACAGTGAAGCGCAAGAAGCTGGACACTCTAGCTCTGACAAGTGAGCAGCACATGGAGATGTCGGAGTGGTTACCCTTAAATGACTACATTTATGTCACAGGACGCAGCGACTACAAGAACACCGCCTTAAAGAGGCATGCCTAGGAGGAGAAGGCGAAGGAGATGGGGTTGGACGACCATAAACCGCGCATCACCTGGTATGGACCAAGGTGGGAAAACTGAGCGATGTCAAGACCGGTGCTACAGCGAGGGAGTTGTCCGATTGGGAGATCTACATCAAGGAGCATTTCGGCTTCCTGAGGAGTCACATCGTGCGGCAGCCATCCAGATCAGGTGTCACTCTGCAGTCCCGGTTGCAACCTGTGCTGCGGGCTCTGACAGCAACAACAACCACAGCAACAGCTACAGCTACAGCCACAGCAACAGCTTCGACTTCCGGGGCAGCCCGTCTCACCCTACTACCTACTTGCAGTGATGACAATGACGACAATTTGACGTCAACTGACCAGGCACCACCACCGGCAACTCAACCACCAATTCAACCACCAACTCAACCACCAACTCAACCCGCAACTCATTGGCCGGCAATTAAGGGGAAGACGAACCCACATACACCAAATACAGACATTGAACAATTGCTGTTGAACCTGTGGGACCAGCAGGAGGAGGCTGGTATGATGCAGGGCCGGATAAGCGGGATGCTACACCCGTTGAAAGTGTTGGCACCGATACCGTCGGGATCGTGGCTGGGGTCGATTGCAGAAGATATTGACCCCTCACTTTTGGGACAGTACTATACAGACAGTTTTGCCTTGGCAATGCGTTTACGGATGGAAAGCCTACAACTGGCACGGCAGAAGGAACAAACACAAGAGATGGAAATTCCACAACCACAAGCGCCGCCTCCATAGCCTCAACAACCAGGTCCGTTCCCCGCTTTCCCTGTGCTGCCGATGGGATTACAACTGGTAGGGTCGGAAACCGTGTGGACGACTCCCTGACCCGGCCCTTCCACAACTGGATGACGGCACAGCTCCGAAGTACGGGACGCCATCGACTAGAACACCATGGGTCCCACACGCCCATCCAGCACGCCAGCGAGCAGTGTCGGAAACATAACGGGACTCTCGGATCTCAGCTTTAGCATGTTAATGGTTGGGATGGGAAACATTCCTGATGTGCAGCCTCTGTAATTGTGAACTGAACTTCTGTACACAACTGGAATACGGCACAGCTCCGAAGTATGGGATGCCATCGACTGGAACACCATGGGTCTCACACGCCCATCCAGCATGCCAGCAAGCAGTGTCGGAAACATAACCGGACTCTCAGATCTCAGCTTTACCACATTAATGGTTGGGATGGGACACGATCCTGATGCGCAGCCTCTGTAATTGTGAACTGAACTTCTGTACACAACTGGACAACGGCACAGCTCCGAAGTATGGGACACCATCGACTGCAACACCACGGGTCCCACACACCCATCCAGAATGCCAGCGAGAAGTGTTGGAAACTTAATGGGACTCTTGGATCTCAGCTTTACCCCATTAATGGTTGGGATGGCACACGATCCTGATGTGCATCCTCGGTGATTGTGAACTGAACTTCTGTACATTGTGTTTATTGAGTTATGATGTAAATCATGAACTGAACTTCTGTACATTGTGATTGTGAACAGAGTGACGATGAAAGAACACCTCTCCGTTCGGCAACAGGCGTCATAAAAAACAATGGCTGCATTGTTCTAACAATGTTAAGACACATCATAATTAACTGTAAAACAGTTAATACTCAATGAAAAGTTGTAAAAACTTTAAGTATGTGAATGCTAACATGAACTACCATAACGTCACCAGTTAAAATGGTACTAAACTGGTTGATTTAGTAGTTAATGTAGAAAACCTGCCAGAGCTATTCAACAAATGTCCTCCTGTTGTGAGTAGATTATGCTAATTGCTAGACCCGGATGTGCTTCCTTCTCTCTCTGGACTACGAGTAGCCAGAGGTGTAGTACCGAGGTACATACCTTGTATATACGTTGTATATATATATGAATATATACTATTACTATTGCATATGGGTTGATCTCACAAGTTGTGTACCAATACTGTGACATCAGTACCACAAAATCTAAATTCTGTCAAAGTCCTATATACAAGCTTCCTTAATGTGCATCTCCATTTGCATCTGAAAAATTTAAAATAAACATATTCTGACATTTTTAAGTAGGTCAAATGATGCTCACACCCAGTAAATAGCAGAATAGCATGGAAACCAATCTGACTCCACGCAAAGCTTGACATTTTAGCACATTTCACATGCCACTTGCTTTATAAACAGTAGTAATAATAATTTGAAACCTCATTGCTATGGTTTTGTCTTATTTGTGATGATTAAAGAGAAAAGCAGAACAATATTTGCATGGTAACAGTCCAACTGGAATCAACAATTGTACACAAATGTTCGGCTCAAATTTCAATGTTTAGGAGCAATTTCAGGATTTATCTTTTACTGTACCATAACTGGGTCTGTGAATAGTGTCAAATGGTGAAAATAGTTCCTGTACTGTATCTGTTTGATACAGTTTCATATAGTACCTGCAAGTGGAAACAAAATGTTACGATGTTAATGATTCCAGAAAAGGTTAACTATTTCATAATTTTTATAATTCTTTTAGAAATAAATGTCTTCAACATAATGAAGATATTGTATTGTGTATGACCATTTGAAGTAAAATGTGCTGTTGTTCAGAGGTTTCATTAAGTTTGTGACACTTTATTTTCTCTGTTGTTCAGAGGTTTCATTAAGTTTTTGACACTTTATTTTCAATGCTGTTGACAATGTCACAAATTAGTGATGTAATTTTCTAATTATTTAGCTACATCCATCCCAATAAGATACATAATACACAATATTAACATTTACCTTTGATCTAAAATATCTGCCACATTATTGGGCTAAATGATGAAATCTAAATATTGACCCTCCAAAAATTTGTTTCTTTGAAATATGCATTTCAAGTAGACTACGTCAAGTGGTACGCAGTTTCTGAGAACGACCCATATATCAAATGTATTTACTGCGAGGGCATCTTACGATGCCCTCATGACACATACATTTTATATATGACTAGTATATACGTCATACATATGATGTACATATGGCATATATATACACACACATATACACAATCACACACATTGTATATATGATATCGTATATACAAATAGCCTGAACTGAGAGAAGTAACTATGTGTGGTCTCTGTGGCCTAGTGGTTAAGGTGTTGAACTTGTAATCTGAAGTTGTTTGGTGTTGTGGGTTCACACCCCATGTGTTTCACTGCTTTTTACATTCAACAACAAAACACATTTTTCCTTCTGTATATGTTGCTGATTGAATTGCGCATGTTATAGGTAACATGACTAATTTACGGGTTGAGAAATGCATAACGAACCGACAGGTGGCGCCACTCGAGTAACCCTAGGGGCATCCGACCCGACCCCACCAGCTGACCGTTCCCGCCTTTTTGATCACGTGACCTCCCTACGCCTGCCCGCTACCACACTGATTCACTTTCTTCACGTCACGCTCACGTCTTCTGCCAAAAAAACATTATTTACTATTATTTAGCTTCTCACATGCAAGAGTGTCGATTACATCCTACACAGTCTACATGCTACCTGTGTATTACGTACAGCTCGTGAACCGCCAAGAGCGTCGAGGACTTCAACAAACCCGTGTGCACCCGCCGTCTAGCCTGCCGGCGCAAGTGTGTCGAGGACTCAGGGTCGACGCATCGACTTGACGGTATCGTAGAAACAAAACATTGCATTAGAGATTCGACGCCTGTGTGTCGATGTGAGCAGAAAGAAGAAATGTATATGTACACGTTAACTAAAGAAAAATTGAGAATTCGACAATCAGCCGATGCACAAAAAGACAATTTGCTGTCGAAAACTCGACAACTCGGTCATTATTGACATAACATTGCTTGAAATGACAGTCTAGTTAAATTATCTAGCCTATACTACCAGTAATAACCACAAATTGGCAATTTGCTTAGGGTAATTACCTCCTAACGCTATTATCAGGGATGATAGAACCGGGCTCAGGATCGACGCGGACGCCATAGCACAGTGGCTAAAGTGAACCAACCAGACCAAGTATTTATTTTACACTATTTTATGCCTTGAAATTATCGGTATTGTAAAACAAAATATTCATATAGAATCGACAGTCTGGCCAAAGTAAACCTGCTATCGTCTCATCCAGGTCTGTGTGTCGACGTGGCTTATCCAGGCCTGTGTGTGTCGACGTGATATTCAGGAGTTGGAAAATCGACATTCACCAATTCATTGTGTTATTCGTCAGTTGTTCGACGAGGTTATTCGACAGACAGATTCGGCCATTTACAGCCTTATTTTATACATTTATTTATACTATTAGTTCTGCTGCACTTTTTTATACTATTGACTTTCTACTATTATTTTATTACATTAAAATTTACAACGTTCCTACTCCCAGATCAACACTATGCTATTGCATTTGTATTATAGACATTGACATTTATCACCTCTTTACTCCAGACTCATTCTAAGCCACAAATCACTAACTTCATCACTATTTTACCACTGACTTTATCGTTACTTTTACTCACTAGCACTAATTTATCACATTTATCCGGACATTTATACTTTATTTTTATCTCTTACTACCTCTTCGGATGTCGCACCTCATCGATAGCCTGTGCTAGGACAACGAACGCTGTAGTCTACCTACTCAGAAAAAAGGGCCACCACGTGCACTGCTACTTAGATGACTTTGTCGGGGTGGCCCCTCCTGGAGGGAGGCGGAAGCAGCTTACAGGGACTTGATTCAACTCACGGACCAGCTTGGCCTCACACTCTCCCCCAACAAATGTCACCCACCAGCAAAATCAGTGGTCTGGCTTGGCTTCAAAATATCAGCGGAAGACATGGAAGTCACAATCCCTCGTGAAAAGCTTGACGACGCGCTCACAGAATGCGAGAAATGGATACGCAAGAACACCGCTTCCAAAAAGGACATACAACGATTGGCCGGTAAACTACACCACATCGCGATATGCGTTGTGCCGGCGAGACGTTTCATGTCCCGAATATTTCAAGCATTGCGACAAACCCCTGCCGCTGGAAGACACCCAGTGAACGATGGTCTAAAACACGACGTGAGCTGGTTCCTGGACTTTGCAGCACGAACAAACGGTCTTGTCCTCCTAAAGAAGGATCCCAGGACACAATGGAAGATAGAATGCGACTCCTCCCTCATAGCGGGTGGCGCGTTCTCACAGTCGCATTTCTACGGGAAGGCATATCCGGACAGTATCACTTCCAAATACAGCAATATTGCACACCTAGAGGCAATAAACTTGGTCGCCGCCATCAGGGCCTTGGCCCCCCCACACCCGGACGAATACCTCATCATCGTAAACACCGATAACGCGGCTAGCCAACAGGTACTCGAGTCAGGGGCGGGCAGAGACCCCGTACTAACAGCATGCGCTAGGGAGATATGGCTCTTCGCGGCAACAAATGGATGTGAAATCGAAATAAGGCATAAGCCCGGAAAGGACCTTGTTCTGGCGGATGCCCTGAGTAGGAGGGCATTTGACTTAGACGCTCGCATCAGGGCAGGTTGCCTCGCTAGAGAGATGAGCATTACTGAAATTGAAGTCCGGTTCCAGAACATATTTACGCACGGCCTATAACTTAGCCTGCGAATTTCGTACTAATTGCTCCCTCTATTCACAGGCTACACCGAACAAACGCACGACGGAATCCTGGAAGTATACTTTGCGGGTCTGGCGAGTGGGACCTGGAGGAACAAGGCGGTCCAAGCGAAGAAATATCTCACCTTTGCAGCTCAGCATTCTTTCGACCCACTCGCCCCCACACAGTATGACGTGATGGCGTATATACTGCATTTAAAGGAGTCCCTCGCGTCCCCGGGGGCCGCCATGAACTATCTCAGCGGCGCCAAGACATGGGTTCTCATGTTCGGTGGGTCCCCGGCCCCTTTCGACTCTTACCAGACTGCCTTGATGAAAAAGGGCTTGGCACGGCTAGCGAGCCACACTCCGAGGCCTGCACCTCCACTCACTCCGCAACACATCGCGGCGCTGACGGGATACCTGACGGCAGCGGGGCCAACGGCCCGAGTACTCGTGGCGGCCCTACTCATCGGCTACGCGACCCTCCTCCGCCAGGGTAACCTCCTGGCGAGTGGCTCCTCTCGTGACCCGGGCCACTACCTCAGACGGGCAGACATTTCTAGATCCCGAGAAGGGCTCACGGTACTGGACCGCACCACCAAGACCAGGTGGAGACCCGATCAAGCGTACCGCATCACCATCCCAAGCGTACCAGGGTCCCAGTGCTGCCTTGGGATCGATATGTCGAGTTCCAACACCCGCACCCTTCTGATCCGGCATTCCTGCTAGTTCCTGACCTCCCTCTCCGGCCACAAGTAATGCTGGCTGCCCTCCGCATGGCCCTCGCTGCCATCGGCGTGAGGTCGCCCTCTGACTATACGCTCCACAGCCTCCGGAGGGGAGGGGCACAGGCCTGTGCAGCGGCAGGCGCCTCACTAGCCGAGATTATGCAGCTCGGTTCGTGGACATCCACGGCGGTTCATCACTACGTCCCGAAGAACAGCCTCGTGCGCGGCAACCCTCGCCCCACTTAATTGGTTGAGGCTCGGGGGCCGCCCATTATGGACTGCAGAGATTGATACCGGAACTGTCTGACCTGTCTTGTTCTAACATTACTCATTTTTCCATGATTAAAGACTTTTATCCACTATCACTCCTTGACTCCGCCTCGTTAAATTGCGCATGTCATAGGTAACATGACTAATTTACGGGTGGAGAAATGCATAACGAACCGACAGGTGGCGCCACTCGAGTAACCCTAGGGGCATCCGACCCGACCCCACCAGCTGACCGTTCCCGCCTTTTTGATCACGTGACCTCCCTACGCCTGCCCGCTACCACAACCCTCCGACCCGAGCTACTGATCACACTGATTCACTTTCTCCCACCCACCCACACCTTTTACCAGGTTATTATGCTAGGGTCGGGTTGAGGCTCGGGGGCCGCCCATTATGGACTGCAGAGATTGATACCGGAACTGTCTGACCTGTCTTGTTCTAACATTACTCATTTTTCCCTGATTAAAGACTTTTATCCACTATCACTCCTTGACTCCGCCTCGTTAAATTACTCGTTATATATTTCACATTAACATATATTTCACATTAAAGCACTACTCAGGTGAAAATTGAAAATACCTCAGTTTTACTCTCCCTTCTCTCCACTCACCCATGCATTTTCAAAACAATAGCTGCCAGCAACAGGCCCAGCCTCAGACCCCCCCCCCCATCCCACCTCCACCCCCACCCTTACCTTGGCACTGACCCCCCACTGACCTCAGCACTCTGCCTGACCCAGTTCAGGTGCAGTGAGTCCACAACTCTCCCCCCACATATCTGGTTATATAAACATAAAAACTAAGCAAAGTTGTGCTTGGAGAGCATTTGTTGGAGTACAGTTCCCGTCGCCACAAGGTATACCGGGCCACTTAAAAGGTCACTTCTGTTTTTCTCCTATGAAATAGGATTTGAGTAACAGTGAATTTGCTTCTTAATGGTTTATATGGTCATGAGATGAAGTTGCTGTTAACACATATTGCTCACTGCTACATGTTGGAAGTTGGTTTGTTTGTTGTTGTTTTACGTCCTAGCAACATCTAAGGTCATATCAGGATGGGTACCGACTTGTGACAGTGTGCACTCATGGCGACTTTATAGTGCTGCCCCACTGGAAGACCAGGCCAACAGCACCATGACCTGATATCCCACTCAGCCACATTATCCTGACACTGAGCCAACCAGTCCTTCCCCTATCCTAATATTTTTAAGTCATTGGTTTGACTCGACCAGGGTTCGAACCCACGACCCCACAATCTACCAACACGGGAGACAGACACTCTAACTCATTTGGCCATCCCGTCTGGTGTTGTTGGAAGTTGGAGAATGAGAATTATGCGACTTTGGTTGCCATATAGATGCAGGTCAAGTACCATGTGATGCAAACATTGGAGGCATTTGACTGGGACCTTTCCATCCACAAAATTTATGCTCCCCCCCCACCTGCACAGTGAACTAGGTTTTCGAATGCAAAGAGGACCAGCCAAATGGCTTCAATGGTTTCAGCCAATAAGAGCTGTTCTCTTCCATTGCAAATGCCTGCCCTGTATGGGAGTGGCCATTTGCAATCGAAAAGAACCAATCAGAGCTGTTCATTTCCCTTGCAAATGGCTGCCCCCATAGAGGGCAGCCATTTGCAATCGAAAAGAAAAGCTCTGATTGGCTGAAGCTACTCAATCTTTGAGAAGGGTCCACAGCGACGAAAGGATGAAAAACGAGTTCCCACTGGGTAATATCAAGCATACCCTTGCAGGATGACTTTCCCATTCATTAAGTAGTGATATTGTGTGATTTAAACAGAAATCAATGTAGATCAATTTCAAATATACTTCAAACAATTTAATCTGTGCAAAAGATACATAAATATGTGATAATATCTGAACAATAAACTAGTAAAATAATATTTTACTACACTGCTAGCTCTGTGGAGGTCTAGCCTGGTCCCCTGGCATTTATTTGCTCATGCAGAGGCATAGGAGTTTTCATCTATTATCGCTCAGTTTCCAACCTGGTTCCCTAGCCTTTTTACCGGAAACAAGTTTAAATGAGCTCAAACGAGTTCAAACGTGGCTGGTTGGGTCGCTCCGTAAAGCGCTGAATATGCTTATGCAATCTTTCAACCTTTCCATATCAGCCATCTTGAAATACACCATGTGACCTTATGGATGGAGCCACAAGACAGATTTAAATCATACGTATAGAAACCCACTTCTGGTCCCAGTCGAATAGGAATTTGTAAAGAAATATTTTGATATGCGTATAGAAAGGCCCAGTCGAATACGTCCTATGAGACAATGGAGGGGATCATTGTGACCAATGTACTTCCTGTGTCAGCAGGGAACAATGGTTCACTGGTTAAAGGGACCAGCTATAGCTCGCTGGGACACTGCGCGTACTCCGACAAATGCTCTCCAAGCACAACTTTGTTTAGTTTTTATGTTTAAATGAGCCAAGTATGTGTGGGGAGAGTAGGGGACCCACTTCACCACCAGAAGTGGGTCAGTTCTGAGGCTGGGAATAGCTGGCAGCTGTTGTTTTAAAAATGGCTGGGTGAGTGGAGATAAGGGAGAGTAAAACTGGGGTATTTTCAATCTTCTTTAGAGTAGTTCAATCAGGAAATATATTTGTGTAATGTAAAATATATGTTAGTACAATTACATTGCATAATTCAATGAGAAACAGATATAGATGAAAAACATTTTGTTGTTGATGAATGTAAAAAAGGTTCTGCTGTGGATGGGGTTTGAACCCACACCATCAAACAACTTCAGATTACAAGTCCAACACTCTAACCACTAGGCCACAGAGACCACACATAATTAGTAGTCTCACTTCAGGCTATTTGTGTATAGGACGTCACATATAAAAGGTATGTATGTATGTATGTATGTATGTATGTATGTATGTATGTATGTATGTATGTATGTATGTCCCATTTGTAGGGGAGGTATAGGGGTGTGGGGAGGAATTGTGTGTGTGTGTGTGTGGTGGCAGTGTATGGGGATTTATGGGTGTGTGGTGGGGGTGCAGGGGTGTGTGGTGAGTGGGTATTGTGAGGTGGGTGTGGTTGGGGTGTAGGTGTGTCTGGTGTGTGTGGCGGGGTGTATGTTGGTGTGGTGGAGGTGTAGGGCTGTGATGAAGATTTTGGTGTGTGTGGTGGGGGTGAGTGGGGATTTAGGGGTGTGTGGTGGGTATGTGGTGAGTGGCCATGGTGTGGTGGGTGTGGTTGGGGTGTAGGTGTGTATGGTGGGTGGGTGGTGGGGGCGTATGTTTATGTGGTGGGTGGGTGGTGGAGGTGTAGGGGTGTGGTGAGGATTTTGGTGTGGGTGATGGGGTGCATGGGGATTTATGGGTTTGTGGTGGGGGTGTAGGGGTGTGTGGGTCGTGAATCTTGTGGGGTGGGGGTGGTTGGGGTCTAGGTGTGTATGATGTGTGTGGTTGGGGCGTATGTTTGTGTGGTGGAGGTGTAGGGGTGTGGTGATGATTTTGGTGTGTATCGTCGGTGTGGGTGAGGAATTAGGGGTGTGTGGTGGGTGTGTGGGTTTGTGGTGGGGCGCATGTTTGTGTGGTGGGTGGGTGCGCATGTTTGTGTGGTGGGTGTGATGTGGAGGTGTAGTGAGGATTTTGGTGTGTGTGTGGTGGGGGTGAATGGGGATTTAGGGGTGTGTGGTGGGTATGTTGGGGTGTAGGGGTGTGGTGGCAGCTCAGGGATGTAATAGGGGTTGAAGGTGTGTGTGGTGGGGGTGTAGGTGGTTTGTGGTGGAGGTGTAGGGGTGTCTTGCAGGGCGGCACCTCACAATCATTAGCATCCCTAAACCCCCACCACACACACCTATACCCCCAGTACCCCGACCCAAACACCTAAACCCTCACCACACACCTACAGCCCCACCACATCCCTACACCCCCACCACATCCATAAACCCACCACACACATCCCTAAACCACCCCACCCCTACAGCCTTCTATCCAACCATTATGGCCGACTTGGACCAGGAACGGGTGCTGCCACGTAGTGTATAATGAGAGAAATGGCTCATGAAAGCTCCCCATTGCCCACTCAAGTAACATTAGCCTGATATCAATTTAGTAAATCCTTGGTTTAATTATGACTAAACTTATACGTAATTCAATCAAGCCCATCTCCATGTGGTCTAATTGCCTCGATGCTAACAATGATCTTTGTATGACATGTGTATCTTGGCTAACTTCCATGGTTTGTATTTTTCTTTTGAACTCTGCTGTGAGGTTCCATGAGTACAATCAGAAACATTTAGTACACACCACCAACTTATCCCAAGGACTATCTGCAAATAGAACAAACACGGCAGTACGTGCAGCAGGCCACTCCGTTACCATGTTCCATACCAGCACCATAGCAAATAGGAAGATGGATGTGACATGGGAGCATGTCAGTCCTATCTTACTCGTCAAACCATACTGTCAAAGCTGTTGGCTGAGTTATCCTAGAGAATAAATACATATGACCATGAAAATACTTGGAAATCCGCCGAAAATTGGTAATTTCTCATCCTTGAGGTCCATCTCGCCCAGTATTCGGAATAAAGAAAAAGGAACGAGCTTTCGGATGAAACTCCTTTATTTAAGTGTCATTCAATGTCTATACATGCTTGCTTTTATGACAGGCAGCGAGGACCCTTGAAGCAGACGAGCACACATACCAAGCCTGGCAGTGCACGGATCATCAGCCTCAGCTACAAAGCAGACGCAAGGTCAGAGGGCGCTTAGAGGTCACGCCAAGGTCAACCCAATTAAAACATCACTGCGACCGGTGACCTTTTGACATGGGGTGCAAAGATTTGGGGTTCACGAATAAAAGCATACATTGTATCGAGTCTGAATGTCAAAGGACGCAGGTAATAGGAAATTTTAATAATATTATAATTATGACAATGGTGGCAATTACTATTAGTAGTATAGATGTGAGGGGTTGTGGTTGGAGTTGGGGATTTTCTTTTAGGATTGGGGGGGGGGGGGGTCCTTTTTTCCCCTTCCTTTCTTCTTTCTAGCAGCTTGGAAGAGGAGAAAGCATAAGAATAGCTGGTGCCAAAATATCAGTACTGTAAGAAAATGTGATATGTATTTTGTCTGCAGCAGGTCCAAATTTTTGTTGCTTAGTGCCTTGCTTTCATTTCACCCCACCGCCATTCCTACCTACGTCACATATTGTGACACTGCCACGTCGATTGAAGGTCGTTGGGGTGGGGTGGAGTGGGGTGAGTAAGGGGGTGGCGGGTTAAGGGGTAAAGGGAAATGGGCTAGTTAACACGGTTAGGAAGCGGGGAAAGGGGGAGGGAATTGTCTACAATTATTTATCATCGTAAACAAGACGTCAACAAAGCCAAGAACAGACTTGAATACAATCGGAAACATTTGGTACACACCACCAACTTATCCCAAGGACTATCTGCGAATAGAACAAACACGGCGCTACGTCCAGCAGGCCACTCCGTTACCGCGTTCCACACCTGCGCCATAGAATCGGACCGGCTGGCTGCAACTGTAAGGAGTAAACACTTGGCATCTAACATTAAGTAAACCAGAAGACAGCTAGTTGTGCAGGACTTGCCTCACAATCTTCACCCAGTCTGATGTCAAGGAGCCATCTCCACTTGGAGCTATTGTTAATATGTATATATATATATTTAAATACTCATTGTTATTGCTATTGTTATTCGATTAGTTCAGCGTCACAGTGACCTATTTAAAGTTACTCCTAACCGCATAGTTTAAGACCATGTCTGCTCTGAAGGCAGCAAAATATCTGCAACCCAGAGCAAATACCACCAGCAATTATTATTGAATTGTTTGAAGGAAAAAAACAATGCATTACAACACAACCTTTTTTTTTTATACCTTTTCTTTTTTTGTATCCATCATACATTTTACAATGACAAAGCCATGCGGTGACATGGCACGATAACATGGATCAAATAGTATTCGGGTTGCGCACTCTCAGACTTGCCCTTTTCACTCCTTATTTGGTAATGTAACCCAAGGTGCACCGCAAACATTGATTGACCCAATGGTCACTTGTTTGAAATGCACAAAGACTGCACTCCTTTTGGGGGATTTTAGCAATGAAGGGCTTTAACTAAGTAGACACCAGCCAACGAGATGGGTTCCAACTGTCTAGCCCTAATGTAGGAAGGATGATTTTACTGCCCACTAATGGTCGGCAGGATAGTTCTTAACTGACAAGATTTGAAGTGGCTTTCATTTGGGTCCCCCCCCCCATCCCTTCAACCACCCTCCCCAAATGAAAGCTGATCGGTTTGTCGGGTTTGGGTAAGGCCAGGCGATAAGACAGCGGTCCTACTGCAAGTCGGGGTTGAGTCCCCCAGAGTCCGGCTCCTTATTTAGACATGCACCCAGCATCTCTTACGCCCTTTTATGGAAACAGATCCGACGTCTCGCCTGAGCACTAAGTATAAACGGGCCCACATTAGTAATGTATATAATATGGGAAATATAACGGGTGGGCCCCTTATAGCTTTGTTAATAGATCCAAACAGCCCTTTGCCCTCCTATGGAAATAGATATTGCATGGTCAGTTCACCACGCCTTATTTGGTAAAAGTAACAGGGGCGCTATGTGATGCATGCTGCCACCTAGCGGAGGGCCATCCAGTTAATGGACAAAGAACGCGGTTGCATAGCGACAGTTGTGGTGCTGCCTTTGTATAAACGGTCAAAGAACAAGACGAAGGGGGAGGGAACTGTCACAGAAAAAAATACTTCTTTTCTTTTAATATTAAAAAAAGAAAGAATGGAACAACAGATGGTAAAACCTTTCAGATGCATGCACATATCTGTCAGGTTTATTCAGGACGAAGAGGCTAACAGGATATGGGGAAGGTGAGTAGAATTGTTCAACCTGTCAACACGACGATAGGATTTTTGTTGTTTTGGTTTTCTTTGTTTTGATAAAGTAGGACAGTGTTGTCTTTGAGATGATCACAGAATCTGCTACAGGAAGATGACCGCGTAGTAAAAAAAAACTAAACAAAAACATGGTGAAACGAACTGACGACGTGTTCTAATCAAACAAATAATAGCATTTGAATGAGTACACCTATCTACAACATATTCACATATTATATACTGTTGCGACTAGGAAACACTGAAAAAAATAATAACAAAAACCGTGGTTTTAGCCTTTTCTATCTGACTATACAAAGATTTGAGATCGTACCAACAAGCACTTCCAAAAAGGACATCAAGATCCATTCGAAGGCGGTTTGCCGTCGGTTTATACCAAACATCAAATCTGATTGGCTATCGCCGGTCATATGATATGGTTACATCATCATCCACTGCTGAAAAAAATTCATATGCAAATTTGTTACATAAAAATGTAAATTGTGTTTTGTCTTGTTGCCCCCCCCCCCCTTTTCAGCGATGACGTGTAAGGTATAACGAAGACACTAATTATTAGTTCATGAGAACAATGCAACTGTGAGATTTTAGATGGGAAAAAAAACTAGTGATGAAAAATTGATTCAAAACAAATTCATTAACAGACACTTTAAAAAAAAAGGTAGTTTCAAGCCGTTTTTGCGGCAACGTAGATAGATCACTGAGCCGCCCAGGCGCCACGAACGCCGCCACTTCTAATCAGCTGCCGCTTTCCCAGAGGAATAGCATTGCTTCCACTTTTTTTTTTTTTTTTTTGGTGCTTTTCTCTTTTTTTTTCTCCTTTTTATATCTATATATATTTTTTACAACGACTAGTTTTGTGTGTGTAGAACTCACGGTTTTGTTGGGGTTTCCTTTTAGTTGATTTTTGTGTTTGTTTCCCCCTCCCCTCTATTTCTCTGCCCCTCCTTTATGGAATCTCGACCATGAAAATAGACCTTAACAAAAAACACTCGCGACTTCTCCCGAGTGCGACATCCGACAACAACTTGGCAGCACTCGACCCAGCTACACGCGTCGTGAATCCACGCAACCCATGGCATCAACTGACAACAGTCAACTCCATTCATCAATATATTCACATATTTTACACGTTTACAACCATTTGGGTTGTTTTTTTGGTTTGTTTGGACAATGCTGGATCCTAAGATTGACCACACACCATCGACACCACACACCAAATGACAGAAGATGACCGGCAAAAGCTATTCAGCGACACGCAGTCTCAGCGCCACAGTCCCTGTGACACATTGTGCCAGTGACACGTGGTGCCAGTGACACGTGGTGCCAGTGACACGAGGTCCCAGTAACACGAAGTCCCAGTAACACAAGATCCCAGTGACATCTTGCCAGCAACACGTGGTTCCAGCAACACGTGGTCCCAGCAACACGTGGTCCCAGCGACACATGTTCCTAGCAAAACATGGTTCCAGCAATACACGGTGCCAG
Source organism: Branchipolynoe longqiensis (assembly GCA_030323885.1). Taxonomy (NCBI): domain Eukaryota; kingdom Metazoa; phylum Annelida; class Polychaeta; order Phyllodocida; family Polynoidae; genus Branchipolynoe; species Branchipolynoe longqiensis. Next base: position 26,692,780 of record CM059199.1, read on the forward strand.
CGACACAAGGTACCAGCGGCATATGATCCCAGCGACACGTGGTCCCAGCAAAACACTGTTCCAGCGACAAGGTGGCAGCAACATAAGGTGCCAGCAATACGTGGCCCCTACAACATGTGGTCCCAGCGACACCTGGTCCCAGTGACATGCTGTACTAAGAGACACACAGGCCCAGAAAAACGCTATTCGAGCATCACAGAGGCACTGTTGCCAAGGACGCGCTGTGTCTAGGATCTGTTGTGTCAGTGACGTAACGTGCCAAGGATGCACTGGGCGAGGCACGTGCTATGCCAGGGACAGGCTGTGCCAGGGATGCAGTGTGTCAGGGGTGCGCTGTGCCAAGGACGCACTGTGAATAGCACACGCTGTGACAGGCACACGATATGCCAGGCAGAGGGTGTACAAGGCATACAATGTACAAAGCATACGCTGACAGAGAAAAGCTGTGCCAGGCACACACTCTTACAGGGACCCGAGGTGCTAGGAACACGCTGTGCCAATGACACCCTGTGTCAGTGACACGGTCCCAGTGTCATAATCAAAGTGACATGTAGTAACAGTGACATGACACCATAGCAACATGCTGTCACAGCAATCTCCCATAACAATGACATGCCACCACAGCAACAGTCAAAGTGATATGCCATGATAGTGACATGTCACCATAGTGATATACTGTCACAGAAAAATGCAGTCACTGACATGCCACCATAGCAACAGTCACAGCAATATGCCATAACAGTGACATGCCACCACAGCAATAGTCACAGTGATATGCCATAACAATAACATGTCACCACAGAGACATACTGTCACAGCAATATGTAGTCAGTGACATGCCACCACAGGAGGAACACTGTCACAGCAATATGCAGGAACAGTGACATGCCACCACGGGGACACGCTGTCACAGAGATAGACCATAACAGTGACATGATAATACAGTGACAGCCTCACGGTGTAGATGCAAAAGGAGGTCAGATAGCCTAGAGTGATCAGCAAGATACAAACTGCCAAAAAGAGACCAGACAGCACTGTCCCCTGCATGATCTGCTGGCTTGGGTGAGGCAGAGATAACAAACGTGGCACAGTGCTTTTGTCGGGTGGCGTCTTATCACCAGGTTTAGGGGCCTGATATGTGGGATCCACCACCGCAAACTCTGGTAAAATGGCGTAATGGCCCCAGAACCTGTGTAACCCTTCAGCCACCCAGACGTTCACCATTTTCCCCCTTTGAGCCCTTTAGGAAATCTGATGGAGACTCGCTCGGCTGTGCTAACAATGTAATGGTAAGAAAATATCTGCTTTCTGGACTACGTCCTACAAACAATGTGACTTGGAAGGCAACCAATATCCAGCAACTGACAATCATTTGGTTCGTTTTCTTTTGTTTACAGCACAAGTACATTACAAAACGCTAAATAAACATCGAAAACAGCCCATAATAACAGCTATTACGGCTTCTGGATTTCCTGCGTGATGTCAGTTCACTGTTGGACGTGCCATGGATTGTATTCCGCCTTGTCACCCTCATCATCGACCCAGTTGGTGATTGCGTAAGCTACATTACGACATGGGAAAGAAACCTTACTACATCAGTCGACAAGCCGCTCCTACATTCTTTCTTCAGGTGTTGTTACGATGGACAGATGGTGTTGCAGTCTCTGGTTATTCACTTCGGAGCCAGCGAGCATCCAATTCCATTCTACGTCCTTCACATTTGGATGCTCTTTGTCGCACTTCGCTGACAACAAACAAAGATGCCATAGTTATCTCCTCCTCCGCTGGTGTACTGCGTGCCGCCCTCATTAACCGTCTGTAAAGTGTGTGAGTTAAATAAAATATGTAAAATTCCCTATAAAAATAGGTCTCTTTCAACTGGGTGTCTCCAGCTGTGTGGACTCGCGCAAGCGGTAATTGGTCGCCTTGTGGTTCTGCAGTGCCCGCTGCGCAGCCGCAGTGCTCTCGAACACCGCAAGCACTTCGGCTTCCTGCCACTGCCCACCACCGCCACCCTGCGGCATGTGCAAGCGCGCGCCCAGCTTCACCAGCTCCTCGCAGGTCAGCTCAAGGTCGGAACGTGAAATGCCCGGGGGCAGACCCGTGACCTCCAAAACCGCTCCCCCTCCCGAAGCGCAGGTCACTGCAAGGTCAAAGCAGAAGAGGTGAACTTCAAGCTCAGCAATTTGCAAAGAGGGGGGGGGGAGAGGGCGGTGGGTGAAGACGAGGGCGGAGGGGACAGATGACCATTGGAGGCGAGAAATTAAGAAAATGGGGAGGCGCATGGAAATTTCCAATAGCAAGTATTTTATATTTATTGAGGAAGAAGTAGGGAGGATGTTCATTGATTAAAAAGACTTCCATACTGTAGGAAGCGTTTGGAGAATAGGACAAGACTTGCTACAAATAGGAGGTAGCTAGGACTTCGTCTTAAGGAGCCATAAAGAAGCAATGCCGCATTTGTAAGATATTTGCAAGGAGCAGTGGTTTAAGTAATTATATTTAAGCATGCACTTCTTACCAAAGGGAATGCCCCTCAATGGAGGTAGCGGTTCAGAGAGCTAGGAAATCAGCGAAAGACCAACTCCGTGGAGGCAGATGACTCAGAAGATCTATGTACTGTCGTGAAATAGTGCCAGCTCTCCGATAAGCATCAAGTCTCCAGCAAGCAGAGGCGAGTGCCCTGCTTCAGATGTGTCACTAAGTATAACAATACTGGGCCTTAGAAGTGCTAACACCATGCGTCAATGCATCGATTGTCTATTTGATGTTCCTATTTAAGCTGTCCCCTTGTAATTTAATCACTGCCTCATCAGTTTGTAGGTCTAACATTGCAACGCCAGTGTCTAAGGTTGTCTTACAACTACATAAATAAGTACATTCATTAAAAGCCATTCCTGACTAATTACAGGATTTTTATTTCTAAGGAAATATAGATACTGGGAAGGGGGTAGATTTTAACAATTTAAATGTGCCTATTTTGTGACACTACATTAAAGATGAAATGTTCGTTACTAAAAGGGGACTGTCTCCACTGAATAGATCAATACGAGGGTGAGTGACACAGTTCTTTTTATATATGCACCGTAAACCACATAAATAGCGCACCCATGTATTAATAAACGCCACCGTAAGAACCGAAAATCTTGTAGAGTAATAACTGCCACCTCAATACAAAGGACATGCGTAACTCGAAAGGCTATTCTCATAGGGGTGCCGAGTAGGTTTGGTAGTTTTGTTATTTCTATGTAACGTCAGCTTGCTTTCAGAGCATCACAATTACTGGGAGCATGAACCTGTCTTATTGCCCCACTTTAACTGTGCCGATTACACAAGACAAGGCCCGATTCTCATTGTGGCCGACTATCCGGTGTACGCCGGGTGAGGTGGGGAGGGGCGGCGTCACAGCTGCATCTAAGGGCCGTTTACTTAGTTTAGTCAGACTAGATTGGCGGAGGTGATTATGGAAGCTGGTGCACACAATAAGAAGGCAGCTAGTTCTGGGAACCCAGTGAGTGATAGAGCGGCTTGTGCAAGGTCTAAGTGTGTGCGTGTGCTCTTATTACATTATTACATCACCACCCCTCAGGCCAAACTGTCAGGGGCCAAATAGTTGGGTTTAGAAAAAGAACAGGCCGGGTCAGACTGTCGTATAGAACAAAAGTTGGGGTCTCCCCTGCCTCACATCAGCCAGACTAGAGTGCTAAACATTGCCAGCCGACCGTCTTGTCGGGTCAGTTAACGCTAGGCTTGATAACACCGTGTTCCAAGAGCATTACCACCACAATATCACGTCTCACGACAAAATTCTATCAATTTATGCTACTCTTCCATCACCAGAATTATTCAGTACGACAAATACACACACATACGCATGCACGTTGTTTTGTACTTAAAACATAATTGACTCTTTTGAAGTTACCCTCCCCCTCATACATACACACACACCTTTTTTTTTTTTAAAGACTCGCGAGAGCGGATATTGGTTGCTAACGCTACAGGAAGTGGTGTTTATACGATACCGGAAGTGGCCTTTATACAACAGGCTCCGAGGGGAGGAGGGATGGAGACGAGAGGTTGAGAGCCGTAAACTCACCGCGGGTGGTACGTAAGCCAGACACCAGGTGGCGGCACTAATGAAAACGGGGAGACCTTGTCAAAGCCTCGCTTTCATATTTCACAGCCTCACTTTGATTTCAACTAGTTTAAATAACGGGCGCTTTAGGAGCTGCCAAACGGAGACTTCTCCAAACATGACCAATTTCATGTGATCACTACTGCAATATTTTCAATTTTCTTCCTCTTTTTTTCTTTTTCTTTTTTTTTGTCTGTATTGTTGCTCTTCTTCAGAAGCTAGACATCCGTCTCGGCTTTGAGAAAGGACAAATTACTGGCAAAAGCAATGTTGGAGATCAGTTTCTCATCACATATGGCAATAGCCATACAAAGGACTATATTATCAATGAAAACCAGCTTTTCAAGATTACTAACCGAAAGCCAGTTTGTCAGTACTGTACAGCACTCTGGCCTGTTTTCGGGTGCTTTTCTTAAATATTGTCGACCTGAATGCGAAGTAAAAAGCCATTCGCTACGTCTTTAAAGCCAGGGCAGTACGAGCAATGTCGAGCCACGACAGATAGGAGAGGCGACATGAAAGGAAAGCGAATGTAAAGCCAAATTGGGTAACATGTGGGTATGGGGTAACAGAAGTGACAAAACATGCGCACACCGCAAAGATTTGAGAGCAGCGACTCGCTAGGAGATAAAGAGTAGGCAGGCCTTTATTCAAACCCTACCCTTAAAGTTGGTGGCACAATCTAGATAATTGCATGAATGCCACATGTTCCTACAAATAGGCATTACTGCATAAATCGCACTTCAGTCATATTGTTAGTTAAATTTATGTATTTGAGTTCGGTTTAAAAATTTAGGTTGCTATAGTTAGTAATTACTAGTTTCTCTCATAAGTCGTCTCTTACGACACATAGATAGATCTTAGACTGACCTATTATAGTTAGTCGCTAATAGACCCTTGGTAATTAGTCCCCTTTTATAACATGCATGAATAAATATATATATGTTGTGTATAACATATTATGCGAGTATAAAAATACGAAGGGAATTGTTTCCTTATTATATTATATTATTATATTACTTGATACCATTGTTATTCTCCGTAAGACTCCTCACTTGATCGGTGGCGCCTCCTGCGCTCACCCCCACCCTCCACCTGGTGCCGACATTGTCAGTCACACCGGAGGATTTTTTTTCTTTATAATATATATCTATACCTATAAATATATATCGGTTTCAGACTTCCAATATAACTAGACAGGATGGTCGAATGAGTTCAGCGTCCACTTCCCATGACATGTGGCAGGTCATGAGATTCAAACTTCCAACCCTGGTCGAGTCAAAGCGATGACTTAAAAATCTATATTTGTCATTACATAGCCTGGTTCTCAGCATTACTGGGATATAATAGAATATAGACCCATTATCAGGGAATTAAATTGTCTCTGCTTAATCAATGATGTTAAAAAATTTTAAAAGTACATGGTTTCAACCAGTTCAATGATTACTCAAATCAAATTAATAAATAAAATAACCCTATTTATGCATGGCAAATCTATATGTTGCGTATTGATGGCCATAACTCAACATAAGTTTGGTTGTAGTCACTGCGGTCAATACAGGCAGTCGTTGATGAGGGGGACCGGTTGGTGATGGCAGTTAGTCAAACCTCTAGATTAATTACAATCACCTATCTACTAACCGCAACTGACTGGCAACTACAGCGGCAAAGGACGTAACAATTTGCATTTGAAAGAAGAACAAAAAAAATCACCTGACACCTATCGACACATTATATTCAAACCAAAGGAGCAAACATAAAACCTTCAAACTTCCAACATAATTATAATAATAACAAAGATAATAAATCTTTTTATAGATATAACAATTTAAAGGAAACTATATGATTAAAAATCAAGTAAAACAGCTAAGCCACAAAAGCGGACCACATACACAAGTCAGAGGGGTGAGTACTTTCGGTGGAGCTGTGTTGGGAGGAGGGGTCGTGGCTCGCACGCGTCCACAGCTTGCGGCCTTTCTGCGCCTTCAGGCTCGGTGATGTGCACTGTGAGCTGACAGCCGGCAACCTGCAATTCAACAAGCAGGTAAGTCTTACCACGCAGTCGAACAGCCACAAGTGTGTGCAGGGTAGGGGACAGGGGGCTTGGTCTCAACAATGTGAAGGGTGGGTTGTGTTGTTCCCTCTCAGAAATCCACTTTTGGCAGGATAGTGGCAGTATTCTTTTAGTATAGGAACCTAACTTGGGATTTTCAGGTGGAATGCAGATGAAATTAACCGATATTGGAATAAAACGTGATGGAATAATATTATATAAAACATCTTATATTAAAAAAAAAAAAAATTACAAAGTTGTAGTCTCAGGTGGTAGACATCTGTGTACCTGCGTATATGGAAGCTAGGTCCTTGTAGTATGAGGCTCAATGTAGGCTTCATGCAGGCTCAATGCAAGTCCAATGATGGCTAAATGTAGGCTCAGCATGGGTTAAATACAGGTTCAATTTACTCAATAATGTTAATTATAGGCACCATATACGCTTACTAAAGGCAAAATGTAGCTTCATGACAGGTCAAAGGTAAACTCAATGAAGAGTCAATGTAGGCTCAAGCACGTTTAATGTAGGTTCAATGAACCCAGGCTAAATGAAGGCTCAATGAATTAATGATAACTGTAGCTTTTAAAGTTGTGTAGTCCGATAAAAACATCAAATTTTCCAAATCAAAACACTCATCTAGACTTAATTCTACATATTCAACTTAGATAGTGGTGCACTTATTAAGCATTTTTTGCTACGTAGAAAGTCATAATAAGTGAATTTAATAGAATGTATTCCTACTGAAGTCTATGGTGCCAGAGTTTTGGTGTGCTTGCCAAAATTAATTTGGCATGTTTTGACGTTAAATATCCACAAAGTTAGCCATTTAACATAAAAGTTACTTCAAACTAAACTACAGTAGACTACAGGGATGAAAGTGGTCTCCCGGAAAAAAAGCGGAAATGCTGATATTCTCCCATAGGCTTAGCATTGTCAGGGAATCACTGAAAATTCCCGAAGTCGGATTTCATACATATTGGTATACGCTGATAGTGCTGCGCCGTTTGAAGCATCTATTAGTAGTACACAACATCTAAGGTCATATCGGGAAGGGCGCAACGTATTAGTATACACTTATAGCTACAGGAAAAATCCCGGAAATCCGCGAAATCGCGGAGATCTTTCATCCCTGAGACTATAATGATTAGCATAATGTATTTATCTCAGAAAATTGCAGAAATTCAAAAGCATCGGACTATGGAACTTTAAGAAAAGCCACAGTAAGCTCAATGAAGAGTCAATGTAGGCTCAAATCTAAATTTTGACCTTATAACATTTCAACGTACTTCACATGTAATTGGCCTGAACGAAATAGACGTCATATCAAACTGAATACTCATTTGCTATTAAAAGAGAATAGTGTATGATTAATTATTGCCTATGGTTTGTCAAGTGATTGAGTAAAAACCAGCCCGCGACACATCGCTACAACTACTCAGACCACATTTATAATTATATCCTCTGTTGACAAAGCCTAGGCAGCATTTGGACTAGTTTCGTACTCAAACATGACTCTCGTGAATGGATTATTCTGCAGTACCTGAAAATCGGGTTTAATCACACGTGAGATGGTTAGGGTTTGTTTTGTTTGTTGTTTTACATCCTAGCAACAACTAAAGTAATATCAGGACGGGTACCGACTTGTGACAGTGCACACTCATGGTGACTTTATAGTGCTGCCCCACTGAAAAATCAGGCCACCAGCACCATGACCCGATATCCCACTCAGTCACATTATCCTGACACTGAGCAAACCAGTCCTTGCTCTATCCTATTAATGCCGAGCGTAAGGCTAGGAAGCGACAGTATCAATTTTAAAGTCATTGGCTTGACTCGACTGGGAAACGAAGTCCCGACCATTTGCACGCGAGGCCCGCGCTCTACTGATTAAGCCACCACACCCGGTATATGGTTAGGGAAATGTGTAGTGAGTTATTAGCCATTAGTTGGCTCATACAGCATTAGTGCAATATAGAGAAGAATGATTGGAATTGAGTCCTTGGTCATAGAATAAACGTATCAGTTGCTGGTTGAGGTTTTACTTCCTAGCAAAATCTATGGTCACTTCAGGTGAGTCAGCTGCAGGCTTCGTATGTATTATGCAATTATAATTCAGCATAGATGCAGTTTAAGCTAAGCCGTTTCGCTGACAGCCTACACCACCAAGAAAGTAGCGGCAGTGTGTACATGGTTGCTTGTTTGAGTTTTACATCATGGAAACATCTACGGTCATATCAGGACGGGTACCGACTTATGATAATGCGCACTCATGGCGACTTTATAGTACTGCCCCACTGGCAAATCAGACCGCCGGCACCATGACCCGATATCCCGCTCAGTCACATTATCCTGACACTGAGCCAACCAGTCCTTGCCCTATCCTAATAATGCCAAGCGCCTCACTAGGAAGTGACAAGTATTAATTTTATAAGTCATTTGTTTGACTTGATTGGGAACCGAACTCCCGATCTCCCGCACACGAGACCCACGCCCTACCGATTCGGCCACCACCCCCGGTCCACCAAGAAAGTAGCGGCAGTGTGTAGAAGAGGTGTACCTTGCAGGCCGTGCTTGGAACAGGGGCTGTATCTGTGGGCGTGCAAACTGCGGCTGTAAGGGCTGGCTTGTAAGTTGTAACCGCACATCCGCTGACAACAAAAAGCACATTTCACACTTACAGGTTACACTCAGCTCCAGAACTGTCAACGACTTAAAGTGTTCTCATATCTGACAGAATTGTTGTACGACTCCCCGAATGGTTGATTTACTAAATTATTTACAAGTTCTATTCGCACAATGCAATATTGTACATCAATGGACTGCACAGGTGAACGACTGAGAAACTACATCATATACAATTTACTCGTTTCCGAAACACGTGATACATCAAATTTGTTCTTGAAGTGAGTGATTTTTCAAATATATTCTTGAGCCACTTGATTCATTACATGTTTTTAAAGTAAATCTGATCAAATTTGTTCCGGAAGCATTTGTTCTTTAACCAAGTGATTCTTCAAATTTGATCTTGAAGCAAGTGGTCCATGAACCAAGTGATTTATCAACTATATTCATGAAGCAAAAGACTGATCAGTTGTTTAAGAAGCAACTGAACAATGAAATATGCCCCCTTAAGTAAATGATTCGTGAAGTTTGTTCTTGAACGAAGTGATTATAAAATATGGTCTAGAAGTAAGTAATTCGTTATCGAAGCTAGTGATTCGACTCGTAAGCCTAGGTATATATTACAATTGTCCAAGAACCAATTGATTTACCAGATTTGTTCCTAAACTTGGTGATTTAACAAATGTGTTCATGAACCAAGTGTTATTAGATTTGTTTAGGAAGCAAGTGATTTATCAATTTACTCTTGAACCAAGTGATTTATCAAATTTGTACTTGAACCAAGTTATCCATCAAATTATAAGTGCTGAGAGCTAAAAATTAGAGCATTTATAATTTCTTGCCATCATTCAGCATCACCATAGTTACCACGAACAGGCGTGTGTAACGCCGGCTTTAGTGGTAACTGGCATCATTGTCGACATTAACATGGAACACATAACATTTACAAGTAAACAAAAACCATTCTGCAAGATAGCACAATTAAGGGCTTCGGAAACAACATGTATCAATATATACAAATTCAACCAAAATTCTTTAAAAAAAAACATATCTTGAAAGAATGGAACACAATCATGGAAGCTTGAGTTCCTGATATACCCCAGTTTAAACAAAAAATACGAGACTAAACAGAGCCTAGCCTGAATTCCCCGCCTTCTCCAGGAATAGCGACATTATAATAACTTGATTCAGGCAAATCTAGGCACATTCAGTATACTTCCTGGAGGGGGTAAAATTCTGATTTTTTTTTTGGTGCAAGATCCTTCATCATATTACCCCTACTCAAGATAGAGCTTTGAAACTCTGCATGTATGCTTCTCCTGATACAAAGAATGTGTGCTCCAATTTTCAAAGCTCTATCTTTAATAGTTTTTGAGATACGGAAATCACCCAAAAATCACACGTGTCTCCCCTTAACCAAACAATATTTTTTATTATAAATTGTTTTAAGTGAAAATACTCTAAAGAAACTTGGTGTGGGCACTGAAATGCTGGACATCATGATCATAGGCTTGCATTGCTTGCTGCAATGACGGCTTCTATACAGCAATTCCTTCTATACAGCAATGAATATAATCTAGGCAAGTGTTTTGGGTTAGAAAATATTATGCTTTCATACATTCATGTGTTCTATTATGCAGCTTCAGTCAATAAAGGCCCATAAAAGTATTCTAAATCCCACTGTATCCATAGCATCCAATTTCTTTGACAGAATGTTTAAATATGCATAATTCGATGGTTTTGAGTTACATCTAATTTTGAAAGAAAAGCTTTTGTTTTAGATGGTTAAGTTTGGAAATATTTGAAGTGCAAACATGCTAAATTAATGTTGGTGTGCACGTCAAAACTCTCATCATGGGCTTCTGCAGTAAGAGGTTATATTAAATTGACTTAGTATTCCCATCTGTGCAGCAACAAACACTTAATAAATAAGTGGATCAGTGTTTAAGTTGGATATGTAGATTCAAATTTAGATTAAATGCTTTGGTTTATAAAATTTTACTCCTTCATCGGACTATGAAGGTTTAAGTCAATCTTTGTTCCATCAGGGCCCGTTTGGTATCCTCCCATAACATTCGATTAACACAACCCAGGCGACTCGGGTCATCCGAGTTGCTAGAATTTCAAATCGAACAAGACAAGTGGAGTCGACAAATACAAGTGCTGTGGGCAAAAAGTCCCGACCCCAGTAACCCACGTCTTGGCTGGGGGTGGCTAGGAGCGATGACATGACATTTGTGCTGGTACCTATAGGATAACAGATACCAGTACAAGTCCTACGTGTTGTTTTAATGCTTTTTTTTTTAATAACCCAGATTAATGAAATGGAAATATAACTAAACTATGCAATAATAAAATACTTTAAATCCTATTTTGCTGTAGTTATATCGGTTATTAATCAAACAAACGTTTTGGATTAAGCCACCATTTTTTTTTACCCCGAGCGTGGAGAAGCGTGTTTGTTTATTCAACCCGAGTCTGTAGGATGTACGCATGCACCAAAAAGTGACTCGGGTGACCCGAGTTGGTTAATCGAATACGCCCACGGTGACTTGATCATTCACCCGAGTGTATTTGACTTACACTGAGATTTATGTTCATGCAAATCAACCGCTAAAATATCCTTAGACGCATAGCACAAGTTCATAGATAATATGTGTACATAATAAGTTGTGTATTTCCGCAGCATGTTTGAGAATTTCACATACTCCTTGACCAAAAACGTCCCTAGTCACCAACATAAAAGGGACTTCTTATGAGACATGTGTGCAGTCACGACTTCTTCACAACGGCCATACTTCTTGCACAAACAAACCATGGACTGTCTGTCTTTCTGTCTCTCTTGTCTTTCTGTCTTTATCCCCCATCTTTGTTTCTTTCTTTCTTTCCTTCCTTCTTTCTTTCTGCATTTCCTTCCTCCTCTTAATTAACCTTTGAAATTCAAATACTCTCTTAGACTTTGCAATGTAAATTAAATGCAAGTTAATTTGTCCCATTTTGAGTACTAAATTCATTGACATCAATCTAAGAAGTGAAATAATTTTGTTTAATGATGGCTTGTTTATAGTTGAATGCCTGGATGATTTTTGTTAGCCTGGAAACTACTGTTATAACGCAATATACTTCATTTAACAAGTCACAGTTTTGTTGTGGATTTCATTCACTTTTCAACTATTTGCTAGGCATTGTAGAAAAAGCGACAAGGACTCTACATCTGGAAATCCACCATCACCATCACCACCACCACCACCATCACCACTCCCATCATCATTCCTATCACCATGACGGACTTCCCCCAGCTTTTCGCAATGACATAAGACACGGTCACAGCACGGTGGAGCATGAAGCTTACATACCTGGACACATCGGGGTTGGCGCGTGGTACGGTGGGCCGCCCGTGCGCACTCCGACCGTTGTACCCCCTTTCGGCATGGCCACGACCTGCGGGCCTGGTAACGTGAGGGCACCACCGTCCTTGTTCAGCTCTGGGATATACAGATCCACAGACTTAGGCGGCCGCTGGTCTACGCCATAGATTTTCACTTGTTGTGGGGACGCGGTTACCATGGCAACATGAGAGTACTGTCCCCCCGTGCCTGGTGGCGGGGGTGTCGTCCTTGTCTGCATTTGCATACTCATTTGCATATTGGGCCTGACAACCGGAAATGGAGGTTGCGGAGGGCTGTGAGTGTGGGGCATGGGTTGGAAGGGTACAACTTGGGGTGTTTGAGGCCGCGGCTGTTGCTGTTGCTGTTGATGCTGCTGTTGCTGCTGATGCTGCTGTTGTTGCTGCTGCTGTTGCGGTGGCTGCTGCTGCTGCTGTTGCACTGGCTGGGGATATGGTGTGGCAGCAGAGGGCCCCAGATACGATACATACTGACCGGAAGCGGAAACACCCATCACACCGACTCCATTAACACTCACTGACGGGCCAAGGCTTCCTACATTTCCTGTTCCCCCCTGATTGGGCGGCGTCCGTGGCCGGTATGACCCTTGCCCACCTTGCCCAGCCATTGACGCCGGGAAGGTTACAGAGGAGAGCCCGGCCGAGGCTGCAGCCCCATTCGTACATGGAGTGGACGAACTGTAGTACACAGAACCCGCAGTTTGTGGCTGCATATACCCTGGCTGGCTGCCGCTAGGGGCGCAACTCGCAGGGCTGGTCGGGTACTGTGCCCCACTGTATCCAGCAGGGGGCGCCCCAGCCGTGCATTGATCAGCTTGCTGTTGATAGGTTGTTGGCCCCCCAGTTTGATAGTTACTGGGCGTACTGGGCTGGTAGCCGTCTCCAGAAGGTCCCAGGGAAGGGTATCCTGGCATCATCTGGTAGGTGCTTCCCCCTGGGGGTGCAGAACTTGGAGCACCAGGGACCGGAGTTCGTTGCGTGCTGTAACCCTGTACGTAGGCCGGGCCGCTGTACTGACTGCTTGCAGATGGCGGTGGTTGACCTTGTGCCTGACCTTCAATAGAGCCCTGTGCGTGGAGTGAGCCCTGTGGAGTGCTGTAGGTCATGTTCGGGTACATGATGTGAACCTGGGGCGCTGATGAGGGAGGACTCGTGTAATACTGCACCTGTGAGAACACGAAGCCAGCGTCATCCAGCCATGTTTACAATACGAATGTGAATACAAAAACTAATATTAAATCACATAATCCACAAAGGCTATCTAAATCATTTATGATTTATCTTTATTTATTTGATTATCGTTAATTATGTTTTTCATCTTGTATAGTTTAACATTGATAAAATATCAGTCATTTGCATTGTTTTAAATATGCTCATACGACGACACAAAACACGAAATTTGTCCAGAGTGACGTCATATTTCCATCAGTTGATATACAGATTTAAAAAATAGGATCACACTGTATAGTTGAGTGTACAAATGTCACGGAGGCAGTGACTGTCTGGTGGCAACTTTACGCACTATTCGTACCAAAAGCTTATATTCAGGGAAGATATGTTACGGAATGTAGAACACCAATATTTAATCACCATTACACATTTTTGATTATTTGTCCCATAAGCCATTGACAACGCCACCTGACAGGTCAGCAGTGCATTAATGCCACCACACCACTTCCCCCAAACGCAGTATTATATTTTGATTGTTTTCGTTGTGCTTCCAGCTACTGCCTGATTTCCTTATGATCCTTTAAGCTATTTTTGATTTCCACTTATTTATTAACATAAAATAGATATGCTGCCAGTGCAAATCTAGTCGTGATGCTGAGGGGTTTTACTAATGCATGAGGCATCCTGCTGCGCTAATGCAAGACTGCATGAATGTAGGATTGTATTAATGAAGGATTGTGTTATTGTAAGATTGCGTTAATGTAGGACTGTATTAATGCACGAGACATCCTACTGTAGGATCGTAATTCAGGATTGTTTTAATGCAGGATAGTGTTAATGCAGGATTACATTAACGCAGATGACATTCTGCATCAGGGTTAATGAAGGATTGTATTAATGCAGGTGGTATTCCGTTCAGAGTTGTATTAATGCATCTCGGGTGCTGCTTCATGGTTGTAATAATGAAGGATTGTATTAATGCAGGTGGTATCCTGTTTATGGTTGTATTAATGCATCCGGGATCCTGCTTCAGGGTTGTATTGATGAAGGATTGTATTAACGCAGGTGGTATCCTGTTTATGGTTGCATTAATGCATCTGGGATCCTGCTTCAGGGTTGTATTAATGAAGGATTGTATTAATGCAGGTGGTATCCTGTTTATGGTTGCATTAATGCATCTGGGGCCATATGCAGGAATCAGTGTTAGCGGGGTTTGGTGTTAGAGCCTGTTACCGTTTAGCTATCACCAACGTCGGGAAGTGTGTCAAGTCGTATGCAGGAGCGCGTAACACGTACATTGTAGCTAAACCTGAATTTATTTATAGATTTGGGAAATCCCTCTGCGTCTGTACCCATATATTAGGCTTAAATATATTAAATGCTGTCATATTTAACAGAATTACATACGCAATAAGTGAAATTTGATCAATTTAACCCTAAATTCGAAGCAATATTAACGCTGCCGCCGTAACGGCGGCGATATTAATAGTTATATTTTCGAATCGACGAATGTACTGTAAACAAATCGCCGCAGCCGCCGCATCGACGTCGCTTTCCATACTGCCAGCGGCGGCCATTTGTTTACTTTACGTTCGTCGATTCGAAAATATAAGTATTAATATCGCCACTGTTACGGCGGCAGCGTTAATATTGCTTCGAATTTAGGGTTAATTTCATGAAATTTCACTTATTGCGTATTTAATTCTGTTAAATATGATAGCATTTAATAGATTTGGCTACAACGTTACGCTAACACCGCCCGTAAACGTCATATGAAACGGGGTTAGTGTCGCGGACCTTAAACGTGTGGTGTTAGGCCTATCACTCACTCGTGCATACCGACTTTTCGGCGCTAAACCAGAAATCCGCTCAAAACGCGTTTTGGCTCGCTAACACTGACTCCTGCATATGGCCCCTGGGATCCTGCTTCAGGGTTGTATTAATGAAGGATTGTAATAACGCAGGTGGTATCCTGTTTATGGTTGTATTAATGCATCCGGGATCCTGCTTCAGGGTGGTATTAATGAAGGATTGTATTAACGCAGGTGGCATCCTGTTTATGGTTGTATTAATGCATCTGGGATCCTGCTTCAGGGGGCTATTAAAGTTGCATAGTCCAATGGTTTTGCCTTTTGGTAAATTTTCTGAGATAAATATATTACATTGACCATTATAATCTACCTTATTTCAGGTTGAAGTAACATTTATTTTAAATAGATAAGTTTTGAGATATTTGAAATTCAATCATGTAAACTTAGTTTTGGCAAGCATGCCAAAACTCGGACACCATAGGCTTCAACAGTAACAGATTCTATCATATTGTCTCAGTGTTCCCTTCTATGTGGCAATAAATGCTTAATATGTGCATCAATATCTAAGTTAGATATGTAGAGTCAAATCTATATCATTATTTTGGTTTTGAAAATTTGATGCTTCATCGGACTATGCAGCTTTAATGCAGGTGGCATTTTGCTGTGGGTTTCCATTAATGAACGACTGTAGCAGTGCAGGTGGCATGATACTTGTGGGGGTGCATTAATGTAGGTGCTGTTCTCAATGGTTCAGGGATCTCACTTGTTTGTAGTGAACCTAGCTAAACATTGCATTCTAAAGTTGAACTTTACAGCAACATCAATATTACAGTACAGACCGCAAACTGAACCACACCAAAACATGTAACATTACGCATATCAGCTATCTTTCTTATGCCAGGTACACACCTACCGTTTTTCCGCACCCACCTACCGTATACGATCTAAAACTGCCCAAAAGTCGTGAGGTGTGCACTCCCCTAGCACACCTACCGATTGCGATTCGCGACTTCTGAGGGCTAAAACTGATTGCTTGCGAATACGATTCGCGATTCGAAAAATGAATCGGCCCATTCTCAGTCGTAAGGTCGCCGTGAGTTTTAGTGCGCGAATCGTAAACGGTAGGTGTGTACTTGGCATAAGATTATCCCCGAGGCCACAATCCAAGGGCACTCTGAGGTTGCATAGGTCAACTCAGTTCTTGCAACTCAGATTAGTAACTTAGCAGTCCTAAGATGACTACAAACAGACCTCTCGTCATTACATTCATCATTTAAAGAACAATTCTCAAATCTCATTTAATCGATATATTAGTAAAAAGCATGATTGTACGTACGTGTAGGCATTCCAAATAGTCTGCTTGGTTCACAATGGGTCAAAGCTCATTTGAAATCAACCTAGCCATCCATAAAGATTATTTGTATGCCAATACGTATGTAAATCTGGTTTTTCATTTCGGATTTTTCATATTTTACTGAGTCACTTCATTGTAGGGAAACCAAACAATCTCATATGGTACTTGTACCATTCAATGGAGCAGAGCACCCCAGTATCAAAGTAACATGTGTGCAATCATAATATTCATTTCATCACGAGCCACCCTTAAACAGACCCGGCATAGGCTCCTGAGACTGGAACTGTACTCCGGCAAATGCTCTCCAAGCATAGCTTTCCAGTTTGTGTAACTGCATATGTGGAGGAAAGCGCTGAAGTCAGGTGTCCATAATGGTTAGTGTGCAAGCGTAAGTGTGCACCCAAACGGGGTTCCCCAGATTCCCGTCTGTGGGAAACCACATTTTGTCATGTGGGGAACCAGACTAAGTCATGTGATGAGGGAATCCCACCCATGATGTTATTCACAGTTTGTTTACGTCTCAGTGGAGTATACCGGGTGACTTTAAAATGTTAATCAAATGCTAAAATTGGTAACATTCTCTCTGGTGATATCCATTGCATTACCAAGCGACCAGTCCAGTCCAACATTACTATTTTAAAATCTTAAAATACATTCAAATGTCAGCTTCTATCGATCGAAAAGTTAGGCAGGAAAAGTTCTCACACTAACTTGGGGCTCAAAATCTCTAAGGCCATTAAAATGCGTATTGACCTCGGGTCAGTACTCAGAACTGAGCCCTAAGCATACCAAGAAAAATCAGCCAAACACAATCTGCCAGTTAGGTGAAGCCGGGTATATATTAGAGACAATTCCCGCTGCTCGCTGTTTGGCTTAAAATGGTAGTTAAGGCTGCATAGTCCGATGAAAGTATTTCAAATTTTCAAAGCCAAAACATTTAGCTAGATTTGATCCTACATATCCAATTTGCTTCGGCACAAAAGGAAATACTAACTCAATTTACCGTCAGAACTCATTATTGCTGCATCCTATATTGTCATAATTTTAATGTGCAAGACAAATTAATTTGGCATTTTTTTCAATTCAAATATCTCCAATGTTAGCCATATAGAGTAAAGGTTACTCTAGATTATGGTACATTAACAATCAACCCTATATATTTATCTTAAACTATGGCACAAACTCAAAACCAGCGGACTATGCAACTTTAATCAGGGATGCCAGTTGGGGTCTGGGTAGGATTGTTTGTTTGGTTGTTGTTGTTTTACGTCCTAGCAACATCTAAGGTCATATCAGGACGGGTACCGACTTCTGACAGTGCACACTCATGGCGACTTTATAGTGCTGTCTCACTAGGAAACCAGGCTGCCGGGACCATGACCTGGTATCCCACTCAGTCACATTATCCTGATACTGAGCACACCAGTCCTTGCCATGTCCTAATAATGCCGAGCGCCTGGCTAGGAAGTGACAAGCACCAATTTTCAAGTCATTGGTTTGACACGACCATGGTTCGAACCCACGACCCCACGATCTACCAGCACGGGAGACGGACGCTCCAACTCATTCTGGGTAGGAAAAAATAGAACTTTTCTAAGCTGGTGACGCATGGTCATTAATGGGCTGCCGAGTGGAAAGAGCAGGATTCAATGGCTGCCATAACCACCGCTAGTCAGAGTGCACCGCATCCCAGCACCAGGGTTATCAGGGCAAGCATGCATACAGAGTGCCTAGAGTGGCACGCGACCCCACGTTTCCACCATTCAGGGGCAAGCGTCCTATTAGATTTTCTAGGCTCCCTGATGCAATCACCCTGGCCCCGCCTTGAACGCGCCTCATTACACTGATTTTAGGACCAGGATGCACCGACTGGCTGTGCAGACCTCTCTCAAGGGGGGGCCATAGTGGGTGATGGTAAAATGTTGTCTCTATTTCGTACAACCATCAGTGGTTTTCAAAACCATCTTGGTTTTACCACCCAATTGAATTTTCGGACGCTGGGAAACCCCTAAATAATTGTACTGGCAAACCTGTTAATAGAACTGCATACCCCTTTCACTAGTACAGTATTAACAGTAGTAAGCTCTATGTAAGAACTGTGGTTCACACACCGCTTTCTCTATTTGCCTTAGCACTAGTGAATAGAACTTCCTACACAACCCATGTAATAACTATGGTTCGCACACCCCTTTCTCTGTTTGGTTTAACACTAGTGAATAGAACTGCCTAAACATCCGGTGTAAGGACTGGCTCACACACCCCTTTCTCTGTTTGGGTTAACACTCGTGAATAGAACTGCCTACACACCCTGTGTAAGAACTATGGTTCACACACCCCTTTCTCTGTTTGGTTTAACACTAGTGAATAGAACTGCCTAAACATCAGGTGTAAGAACTGGTTCACACACCCCTGTCTCTATTTGGGTTAACACTCGTGAATAGAACTTCTACACACCCCATGTAAGAACTGTGGTTCGCAAACCCCTTTCTCTGTTTGGCTTAACACTAGTGAATAGAACTGCCTAAACATCCGGTGTAAGAACTGGTTCACACACCCGTCTCTATTTGGGTTAACACTCGTGAATAGAACTGCCTACACACCCTGTGTAAGAACTATGGTTCACAAACCCCTTTCTCTGTTTGGTTTAACACTAGTGAATAGAACTGCCTAAACATCTGGTGTAAGAACTGGTTCACACACCCCTTTCTCTGTTTGGGTTAACACTCGTGAATAGAACTGCCTACACACCCTGTGTAAGAACTATGGTTCACAAACCCCTTTCTCTGTTTGGTTTAACACTATTGAATAGAACTGCCTAAACATCAGGTGTAAGAACTGGTTCACACACCCCTGTCTCTATTTGGGTTAACACTCGCGAATAGAACTGCCTACACACCCCATGTAAGAACTGTGGTTCACACACTCCTTTCTCTGTTTGGATTACACAAGTGCGTCGAACTGCCTACACCCCCCATGTAATAACTATGGTTCACACTTTTTTTCCCTTTTGGCTTCAGACTAGTTAATACATCGCCAAATTGGACCAGTAGTTCACACATCTTTCTCCATCAGGAATAGCAGTTACTGAATAGGACTGTAAGATATTCGTTAAGTACTCCAGCGGTACCTGTTGTGGCTGTATATAACTCTGCTGTGGCTGCATTTGCTGTGGTTGCGGCATTGGACCAATGCCGGGTTGCCCAGATGAAGGTTGACTGGGTGAGGTCAGTAGGTACATTTGTTGTTGCTGCTGCGTCTGTTGGTGCTGAGAGTTGCCACCAGGGGGATCTGTCAGTTCTGTTGATGACTGGTGAGTCAATGTCAGCTGAGAAAACGACTGTGTCATGTCCCCGGAACTATCCGCCTGGAAACCAATCAAACACAGCATAAAGCACACAGTCGGCAGTGTAGACATGTACCAAACACATCCTACACACTGTCACGTGACAGAAAACGCCATTAGATGGTAATAGCATGATACCTTCAACATCTTAACGCTGTCAACATAGGATGCAAAAGACACCTAAGATGATACATACATGACATTGCAAACACTTTTTAAGACAATGTTAACATGATACCAAAAGCCTCATACACGGCAAACCATTAGTTTCCATAAATAGGATATAGCTAACATATTACAATAAGTCAGTGTAAACATATAGAAGACACCCTTAGATGGTACAAGCATGACATCTAAAGAGAGCTAACATAGCATATTGATAATTGACCGATTTATTGATGTCGGTATATTGCTGCAGCTCTATAGTTTGTGCCTGTCTTCGACATGTTCTTGCTGGTGTGAGACCTATTTGCTCCCCGAGAGTGCTGCTAGTAACTTGCAAAAGCCAGCAGCACTTCAACACTTTGTAAGCAGCGTTTATTAAATGTACAACCGCACGAAATGGTGGTTAAGTAATGAAAGCAGTCTTTGTCGCATTGCGACTGACAGCATCATGATGATGACATTCTAACAACATCTAAGGCTATATCAGGTTTGGTACCCATTTGTGACATTATGCACAAGCATAGCACCTTCATAATGCTGCCACCCACCCCACGAGATGGGGCAGCTAGCACCATTAATTGATATCCCACTCAGTCCCATTACCTTGGTACTAAGCAAACCAGTAATTGTCCTATCCTATTAATGCTGAGCACCAGCCTAGGTAACATAAAGTTGTTGGCTTGAGTTGGTCGGGTTTGAATCCACAACCACCCATCCACACACAATCACAATATTGTACAAACATGACACAGTGTCCACATTAAGACCGTAACCATGACATTGCGAACACTATATGACATAGCAAATAAATACTGTGTCGAAAATCTTAATTTAGAGATCACTAGATGGAAGAGGTACCGAACCTCTTATCTGGTTTCCAGAAATTTGGAATTACCAGAAAACCGACTATTTTTTAAACTGGCTAAATATAATTTAATTCTTTACTTTTCATAGCTTAGTGTACATTTTAAATATATATTTAGGGTGTCTCCGGAAAAACCATAAATCCGGGCCACTTCTGGTCCCAAGCTTGCCGTTTATGGGGTCCAGTACCTGTACTAAGGTTGTGTAGTGAACATATATGAAGACCGTGGAAACATGACATCATGAATATCATTAGATTACATAAACATGATATAACTAACAGATAGGTGGTAAACAGGACATAGCGAACTGTTCACAAACATTACATACTGAACATATAAAGATAGTATACACATGATAGATGGTAAACAGGACATAACAAACCATTAGATGGTACAAACATTACATACTGAACATATAGACAGTATACACATGATAGAAAGTAAAAGGGACAGAGTGAACCATTAGATGGTACAAACATTACATACTGAACATATAGACAGTATACACATGATAGAAAGTAAAAGGGACAGAGTGAACCATTAGATGGTACAAACATTACATACTGAACATATAGACAGTATACACATGATAGAAAGTAAAAGGGACAGAGTGAACCATTAGATGGTACAAACATTACATACTGAACATATACAGTATACACATGATAGATGGTAAACAGGACAGAGTGAACCTTAGATGGTACAAACATTACATACTGAACATATACAGTATACACATGATAGAAAGTAAAAGGGACAGAGTGAACCATTAGATGGTACAAACATTACATACTGAACATATAGACAGTATACACATGATAGAAAGTAAAAGGGACAGAGTGAACCATTAGATGGTACAAACATTACATACTGAACATATAGACAGTATACACATGATAGAAAGTAAAAGGGACAGAGTGAACCATTAGATGGTACAAACATTACATACTGAACATATAAAGATAGTATACACATGATAGATGGTAAACAGGACATAGCGAACCTTTAGATGGCACAAACATTACATACTGAACATATAGACAGTATACACATGATAGAAAGTAAACAGGACAGAGTGAACCATTAGATGGTACAAACATTACATATTGAACATATAGACAGTATACACATGATAGAAAGTAAAAGGGACAGAGTGAACCATTAGATGGTACAAACATTACATATTGAACATATAGACAGAATACACATGATAGAAACTAAACAGGACAGAGTGAACCATTAGATGGTACAAACATTACATACTGAACATATAAAGATAGTATACACATGATAGATGGTAAACAGGACATAGCGAACCTTTAGATGGCACAAACATACCAGACTGATCATATAAAGACAATAAACATACGACAGAATACCATTAGCTGGTACACGGTGGTCACAGTGGACATGGTGAATACATTTAGATGACGTAAAAGTGATGTAATATCATTAGACTGTACAAATATAATGAATGATTGATTGGTGATGTTTAAGGCCGTTTCAGCAGCAAAGGCCATGCTCATGGTAACATGGTACATAGAGTACATAGCGTACATATTTAGAGTATATTTATATGGCGAAAAGAATGTGTGATAGTGAAACATGAGCTGATACAGACATTCATGTAGCAGACCCTAAAAAGGCATAAACATAATATAAAGAACAAAATTAAATGGTCAGTCATGACGCCGTGAAAGATGTCACAGAGTGCAAATATCATGATGTAGCAACCACAATTAGAGTTTACAACAGTGCTATAGCAAACACATTAGAGGGCACAAACATGACATCGCAAACATAATTTACCATCACAAGGAGCTGTTCAAATATTATTTAATGTTACTTTTGTCAAAATTAGACACCCACCCCCTTCTAACGCCCCGTAACGTTAGACCATACACCACATTACACTTAGACATACACTCCCCCACCACCTAAGCTTTACCTAATATTTTAATTGCCCCTAACTGTATATGAGTCAGCCTCACGAAAATGGGCCAATCGGTGGTTATTGAAGATGTTGGCGTCGCAATTCTTAAAAGTGTAGTGCATTTCTTTGTTTCATATTAAATTATCCTAGAAACAAATAAGGTTGTTGTATTTTCTCGACCTTTACATTCAGGATAAATTTAAGGACTTTCCAACACCTCTGTCACTGCTAAAATATAATTATACCGATCGACGCCGACATCCAATAATCGACGCCGACAACTTTACCAGATGTCGGTGTCGCAATTCTTAAAGTGTAGTGCATTTCTTTGTTTCATATTAAATTATCCTAGAAACAAATAAGGTTGTTGTATTTTCTTTACCTTTACATTCAGGATAAATTTAAGGACTTTCCAACACCTCTGTCAATGCTAAACTATAATCATACCGATCGATGCCGACATCTAATGATCGACGCCGACAACTTCCTCCAATTGGCCCATTTTCATGAGGCTGACCTATATTCTAACGATTCTGAATCCAATAACATGTGGTGGGGATGTAATTGAAAACATGACAATAACAATTAGTTAAACAACGCTTAATGAAATGATTTGAAAGGATTTCACTTTTCCAGAATTCCACCCAAATACATATATGTCTTCGCTATTAATTGAGGAAATGTGGTATTTGTATGATTCACGCTATCATATGGCCATGCGATTGTAAGATACCTATGTGTGATATACGCTGTGTGTATGTGACGTGATTACTAGACACAACTCCTTTTAAACATAGTCATCCGTGCTACTATCTTAATTCGTCTGAAAACACTGATCAGTCAGTACATGGACTGGTTTGATTGTACACATAACGCACACAAAACGGAAAGCTTGTTTTATTTAATGACGCCTCTAGAGCACATTGATTTTTATCATCGGCTATTGGACATCAAACATATGGTCATTCTGACATATTTCTTTGGAGCAAACCCGCTGCCGCCACACAGGCTACTCTTTCTGATAGGCAGTAAGGGGTCTTTTATATGCACTTTCTCACAGACAGGACAGCACATACCACAGCCTTTGATGAACCAGTTGTGGACCACTGGTTGGAACGGAAAATAGCCCAAACTGTAAATGGGTCCCCCATAGCAGGATCGATCGGATGACCCACCCCTTCACAAGTGGAAATTCTACGGCCTGAGGTACGTCCCACTCCAATAATGCATACAACTACAGAATATGCAGTAGTTCTGCACTTCTAAACCTTTGACTGCACACATTACATTTAACCAAGAAATATTGCATACAAATGCCCATAACGCTGACTCAATTGGAATCAAGACGGGAATTTAATTTAAATTCCATATAAATAATTAATAAAAGGAACTTTTGCATCTCCGAATAAAGGAATGCTATGATCCATAGTGTAAGTCACTAGTAACTAAGTGCAGGTTTCTAGCGAAGGTGCAGCATACCTAATCTGGGATTGGAACCCAGGTATTCGCCATTCCATGGCAAGCGATACAGCATTATGAATACGTTAGTGAGGGCGCATTGACTTACGGGCGTATAAACCTTTTGATCAGCGGAACGGACCATAACCTGAGGCGGGTTGAACTGCGAGTAGGACTGTTGAGCCACTTGCTGCTGTTGTGGTGGCTGCTGTTGCTGTTGTTGCTGTTGCGGCTGTTGTTGCTGTGGCTAGAAGAATCAAAGAAGCTATCTTAATATACCTTGCACGATCAAAAGCGAGGCTTTACGAACAAGACAACGGCCCTATGTAGTATGTCGAAATGAATTCGCTAATACATAACAGATGGTGTGGGAATAGGCAATTTGGGGTATCACTTATCAACCCTAGAAATGGGACGGAAAAAGGCGAGAATCTGACCTTGGGTACATTTCACACTGGTGTTTGGTAGTGCTAAGCCTCACAGAATGTGGAGATCTTTCATCCCTGTAACATGAATACTAAACGCAATAAAAGCGCAAGTGTGGCTGGTACCTGCAGTGACTGCGGACTTGGCTGCTGCGGTGACTGCTGGTGCTGTCGCGAGCCGGATGGCTGGTATCGGTAGACGGAGCCGTCTGGGTTGGTGTACGGCTGCCCCGTCTGCGGGTTGATGAGCACGCTGCCCGCCGGGATCGTGTCCAGACTGGACGCCACCCACACGGCCACTGGGTGGCCGCCCTCCATGGCGAAGGGCAGGTGGGGCAGGACGCCTCCCGGGCACAGGTTCTCTCCTGCAGGCGGGGAAGGGAGTAAGCGGCAAGGATTCAGCAGAGGATGGTTGGTTGGTTGTTGGAGTTTTAGGTCATCAGGACAGGTACCGACTTGTGATATAGTGACTTTATAGCACTGCCCCATTGGGAAATTAGGCCTCTGGCACCATGACCTGATATCCCAATCAGTTACATTATCCTGACACTGAACTAACCAGTCCTTGCCCTATCCTATTAATGACAAGTCCCAGACTAGGAAGCAACAAGTATCAATTTGATAAGTCATTGGTTTGACTCAACCGGGAACAGAACTGCAGTGTGGAGGTGTGACATCACATATACATGATGGTGTCAGGTATAGGTGTGAGTGTGAAGAACTTACCTGCATTCAGGTGTAGATGTGGATGCAGTGTGGAGGTGTGACATCACATATACATGACGGTGTGAGGTATAGGTGTGAGTGCGGAGAACTTACCCACATTCAGGTGTAGATGTGGATATGGTGTGGAGGTGTGACATCACATGTACATGAGGGTGTCGGGTATAGGCATGAGTGTGCAGAACTTACCCGCATTCGGGTGTAGATGTGGATGTGGTGTGGAGGTGTGACATCACATATACATGATGGTGTCAGGTATAGGTGTGAGTGGGGAGAACTTACCCACATTCGGGTGTAGATGTGGATGTGGTGTGGAGGTGTGACATCACATATACATGATGGTGTCAGGTATAGGTGTGAGTGTGGAGAACTTACACGCATTCGGGTGTAGATGTGGATGTGGTGTGGAGGTGTGACATCACATATACATGACGGTGTCAGGTATAGGTGTGAGTGCGCAGAACTTACCCGCATTCGGGTGCAGGTGTGACGGGCTGGGGGCAGAGTGACTACTGCTGCTTGACTCGGACACGGACTGACTGTCGGGTGGGGGTGACGACGGGATCGGAGGTGGTCTGGTCATGGGACTGCCCAGACTTGATATACCGCTACTCAAGGAATCTGTGAATCAAGCGGGTCGATTAAAGCGAATGCCTGAATAACAAATGAACAACAATGGGAACGGACATCATCTTTTTTAATGTTAATTCTATGTGCCTGTTAAATCGATACAGCACATTTGAATTATGAACAATATGGCTGAGCTAGGTTCCTCAGTTCTATATATAACCTGAACAGATAAATAGCTGAGAACAGGGAATCACTAGGGTTTTATGCCCTAGCAACATCAGAGGTAATCAGACCAAAAAGCACAAAATGGTCATGTCTTTGGGCTGGCTGGGACAATATCCCACATGGGAATGGGAAGCGAATAATGTACGACTGACTAGGCCGCCCTGTCCAGCTTATCCGACAAGCCGAAGGCCAACCAACCTGATGTAGTCGTCTTTGAGATTCGACCTCCGCTGTTATTGCTTGTCCGACTGTCACTCCGACTAAGAACTGTCACTCCGACGCCCCCAAAACTACTGGCCTTCGTCATACCAGCCACCTGAAAGCACACATTTCTAATTAGACTCGAATCAATAATTTACTCCTACAAGTAGGTGACAAAAATGGATCATCGAAATATGTTAAATTAGACAATTTTACAAACACAACATGTTGGATGAGAAATCACATCAATCATGCAGAAGATTATCATCAGACCCAACTTGTGCTGTGAATAGATTAAAATAGAAAAAAGAAAATCCAAAAATGTATCAAGCTACTCAAATTCATTTTTCTATAACCAAATAGATTGCAATGAATTTGCAAAATTATAGAATAATTGTTGAATGAACACTTTGTCCCTTTTCACATAAGGAACCTGTACCCGTTTGAGTTAGGTGAAACTGAGCAAACCTTGGCCGCCTTTGAGCTGGTGTCGGTGCCGTAGCCGCTCGAGTCGGTACTGCTCCAAGGCCGCGGCTCGGCTGCCCACCGCAAGTCCTCCTTGCTCGAACGAGCACTTGAGTGGCGCAGAGTTGTGGTCCGGCCAACATCCACACTGCAACAGTGTCGGTAGTGCAGGTTAAGTTTATTGGAGTGTTACGTCCTGGCAACAACTAAGATCATATCAGGACAGAAGTTCAGGTTAACGGTATTTGTGGGCAGAGACGCACGTCATCTATTGATTTCCACGAGCACTGATTCAAGGGCTAAACATTCTAAGTCAACCAGGTCTTGGGTTCAAATCCTACCCCAAATCAGGCGAGATATTTAATCTTCCTTTCTTCTGGTTTGGCGTTCTCGCAACATTTATATGGTCATATCAGGATATGGTCATCTATTAGCAGGGCAATAGTTTTTGTGGTAAATATATTTATTCATCTCAACACATTATTTATTTCAGCGTCAAGGGACTCATCTTCCAGGAAAGGTTATTTACACTTTATCAAAAGACAATTTATTTATAAATGGTCCCGTACAATAAAAAAAAGAAAAGAAATTGTTTCTCATACATATGGTGAGTTAGCTTTAGTGTAACCAAATAGGGTTATATATGGTCCATTACCTTAAAGTGGTAGGTCTAGAAAAGTAATTTATGGAGAGGTAGTGGCATTAATTATTCACACAATTATACAAGTTCAAAACAGTTTATACGGTCATGAGATGCAGACACAGCTGCGGATGTGGACAACAATCAGCGTGTTTTGGGGATTTAATCTGGTATCTGGTGTCTGGTTAAGAACATACCTCTGATCCATCTTCGTTTCGGTTAATAAGAACACAATTGTTTCATTTGTATTTAATATAATTTATTTTAACAAATAAAAATAAAAATCTAAAAATCCACTCACGTGATTGGAGATTCGAGCATGTTGCTATTTTCTGTAGTGGCCGTCTGAAAACAAATAATAAATAGGTCAGAAAACATTCCAGGACAGACAGTTGACTCCAATAACAATTTATTTTAAAATTAAACAAAAATCTGACTTCCGGTAAATGGAAAGTGCTAAGCATATGGGGGAGTGGGGGGGGGGGGGGGGGGGGTAACACGTGACCGAGAAGAAAACTGATGAAAGTCCAACTAAAATAGGAAACCTAAGGAAGACATCAGTATTATCTTTTATTAAATATGTATGGCTATTATTGTACAGCCAAGTCATGATTATTATCATGATTAATATGATTACTGTTTCTATGATTACTACAATTATCATGATTACAATTTCAGCTCACTTTTGCAACATTTAGGGATAATGCCATAATCTTTTGATGACATTTACCTTACACATATAGATTTACAATATACATATACATTATAATATATAGCCATTTAAAGCTTTCTAGGCATAGCTTCCCCTAACACCAACCGTCATAGCGACCATAGGCGACTCCTGAATACAATTTGAGAAGGATAACAATTTTTGTGGCTTGTTTTCGTTGACTGCTTTCCACCCTAACCATCTATATGTCGATGAGATACACCATCTACACCAACTATATAAACAACAAATACCTTGTACAAAACAAATTCAAAGTAAGTGTAAAATAGCGCCAATTATGGTGCGTTATGTAAGCAACGGTGAAATTGAAGATCAAGTGGGAGATAACTTCCTCACCTCTTCGTTGAAAATCCTGGCTCGTGCCTGGTTGTAATTTTGTTCTCGCTCTTCAAAAGATTTACTTTTCTTTCCGTCCATTCCATATCTACTTGATCCACGTCCCTGTAGGCGAAACGAATGCATGGCTTGAAAAACATCTTAAAGTGCGGGTAAAATCCAATGCGGCTTACAGAGAAATTAATCCAATGTTGCTTACAGAGAAATTAATCCAATGCTGCTTAGAGAAATTAATCCAATGCTGCTTACAGAGAAATTAATCCAATGCTGCTTACAGAGAAATTAATCCAATGCTGCTTACAGAGAAATTAATCCAATGCTGCTTACAGACAAATTAATCCAATGCTGCTTACAGACAAATTAATCCAATGCTGCTTACAGAGAAATTAACCCAATGCTGCTTACAGAGAAATTAATCCAATGCTGCTTACAGAGAAATTAATCCAATGCTGCTTACAGAGAAATTAATCCAATGCTGCTTACAGAGAAATTAATCCAATGCTGCTTACAGAGAAATTAATCCAATGCTGCTTACAGAGAAATTAATCCAATGCTGCTTACAGAGAAATTAATCCAATGCTGCTTACAGAGAAATTAATCCAATGCTGCTTACAGAGAAATTAATCCAATGCTGCTTACAGAGAAATTAATCCAATGCTGCTTACAGAGAAATTAATCCAATGCTGCTTACAGAGAAATTAATCTAATGCGGCTTACAGAGAAATTAATCCAATGCTGCTTACAGAGAAATTAATCCAATGCTGCTTACAGAGAAATTAATCCAATGCTGCTTACAGAGAAATTAATCCAATGCTGCTTACAGAGAAATTAATCCAATGCTGCTTACAGAGAAATTAATCCAATGCTGCTTACAGAGAAATTAACCCAATGCTGCTTACAGAGAAATTAATCCAATGCTGCTTACAGAGAAATTAATCCAATGCTGCTTACAGAGAAATTAATCCAATGCTGCTTACAGAGAAATTAATCCGATGCTGCTTACAGAGAAATTAATCCAATGCTGCTTACAGAGAAATTAATCCAATGCTGCTTACAGAGAAATTAATCCAATGCTGCTTACAGAGAAATTAATCCAATGCTGCTTACAGAGAAATTAATCCAATGCTGCTTACAGAGAAATTAACCCAATGCTGCTTACAGAGAAATTAATCCAATGCTGCTTACAGAGAAATTAATCCAATGCTGCTTACAGAGAAATTAATCCAATGCTGCTTACAGACAAATTAATCCAATGCTGCTTACAGAGAAATTAACCCAATGCTGCTTACAGAGAAATTAATCCAATGCTGCTTACAGAGAAATTAATCCAATGCTGCTTACAGAGAAATTAATCCAATGCTGCTTACAGAGAAATTAACCCAATGCTGCTTACAGAGAAATTAATCCAATGCTGCTTACAGACAAATTAATCCAATGCTGCTTACAGAGAAATTAATCCAATGCTGCTTACAGACAAATTAATCCAATGCTGCTTACAGAGAAATTAACCCAATGCTGCTTACAGAGAAATTAACCCAATGCTGCTTACAGAGAAATTAATCCAATGCTGCTTACAGAGAAATTAATCCAATGCTGCTTACAGAGAAATTAATCCAATGCTGCTTACAGAGAAATTAATCCAATGCTGCTTACAGACAAATTAATCCAATGCTGCTTACAGACAAATTAATCCAATGCTGCTTACAGAGAAATTAACCCAATGCTGCTTACAGAGAAATTAATCCAATGCTGCTTACAGAGAAATTAATCCAATGCTGCTTACAGAGAAATTAATCCAATGCTGCTTACAGAGAAATTAATCCAATGCTGCTTACAGAGAAATTAATCCAATGCTGCTTCTTAGCAAAATTCCAGTCAGGGTGCATTTCGGGTTTCATTTTTTACATTGAAGGTTTCATGGCGACGTCTTTTCTTTCTTAAATAGCCTTAGATGCACTTCACACGGAAAACACCCAAACTCCTTTTGGAGTTGTTCCCACATAGGTCAATATGTGCATGATATAGTGGTAGTGTAGGTAGTGCTGAAATTGTCACATATAGCTAGTCACGTGTTGGGCTGGGAGATGGGCAAAGTCCTGAGAAGTGTAGGTGAGTATTCATTGGTTCATTATTTGCGTGGCGCTAAATGAGATAGACAGGAATTGAGTACCATACGGCATACACTAAGCGGCTACAGGGCGTGTTAATATTTGGATTTGATTGTTCATGACTCACCAATTAATATTACGCAGCATAAAAATGGTTCTTTATTGATGAACTGTTTGTTGCTTGTTTGTTGTTGTTTTACGTCCTAGCAACATCTAAGGTCATATCAGGACGGGTACCGACTTGTGACAATGCGCACTCATGGCGACTTTATAGTGCTGTCCCACTGGGAAACCAGTCCGCTGGCACCGTGATCTGATATCCCACTCAGTCACATTATCCTGGCACTGAGCACACCAGTCCTTGCCCTGTCCTAATAATGCCGAGCACCTGGCTAGGAAGCGACAAGTATCAATTTTAAAGTCATTGGTTTGACTCGACCAGGGTTCGAACCCACGACCCCACGATCTACCAGCACGGGAGCCAGACGCTCTAACTCATTCGGCCATCCCGTCTGGTCTTATTGATGAACTGATGGCGGCTGCTTATAAATTGGATGTTATCATATCGGGAAGCGCATTCCAAATTTGACATGTTCTGATCAAATGTCGGACTGGATCACATGACCAGTCCTGACTGTCAACACATACTGTCCAGTATTGAATTCAATCACTCAGGCCGTAATCGATTAAAGAACTTGAATCATCCGAATCACATGTTTACACATACGCAAATCCTACAACCTCGGGTTGCATAAGCCAACACGCTCAGGGCTGAAAAAAAGGTGGCTTAATTCAAAACTTTTTCTTTTTTTTAATAACCAATATAACTACAGCAACATAGGATTCAAAGTATTTTATGATTAGTTATATTTCCATTTCATTAATCTGGGTTATTAAAGTAAAAAAGACCAAAAAAACACGTGGAACTTGTACTGGTAGCCGTTATTCTACAGGTACCAGCAAAAATGTGATGTCATTGCTCCTGACACCCCCAGCCAAGACGTGGGGCACTTTTACACACGGCCCGAGTATTTTTAGGATAACCTTGCAGTGTTCTATTTGAAATCCTTACGACTCGGATCACCTGAGTGGTCCGGACCGTCAGAATCGAATCGGGCCTAACTTGTTCACATTTTTGCTCATTCGACAATTCGCCCTACCTCATCAAAGCTTGCACTCTCGCGTTTCAGGATCTGTTTCTTCGGGGGTTCATCCTGTGAGATGCTGTCGCTAACGTGGTCTTGGAACTTGAAATCGGGGCTGAAGGATAGAGTGTTTAAAAACATCAACAGCCTAAACAAGAACACAGCTTCAGTGATTCCCACAAGGACACTTTCACTCCACATGTCGAATAAAACAGGGGTTAACCTTTTTTTTTAATCACAGTAGATTCAATATATATTTGTTCAATTATATTTTGTGTCAGAAGTTCACTAACAAATTGCCTATTTGATTTGCGAAAATACAATTTCATTGAATGGTAACCGATTTGTTTATTTAGGAAGCGGACACAAAGACTCAGATTTCTAGCTCCAGTGTGGACAGAGCCCCTGTACTCACAGCCGTGTGTTCGAGGTCCGGTTAACTATGACGCACTTTCCGCTCTGGTCGACGTTGTGATCGAGCCCGAAGAAGGCGGCCACTCGGTGAACCAGCATGCGGTGGTATGACGTCATCTGAGGGAACTTCAGGTACTCGTGTCTGCAAAAACATGTCAAGGGTTTACTAACTTAGTGACGGTCACACACCACAGCAGCAGGAAACCATGTGTATTCACACATCACCACCACAGGAAACCACGTGTATTCATACATCACCACAGCAGGACACCACCTGTATTCACACATCACTGAAGCAGGTAACGACCTGTATTCACACATCACTGCAGTAGGAAACCACCTCTATTCACAAATCACTGCAGCAGGACACCACCTGTATTCACACATCACCGCAGCAGGAAATCACCTATATTCACACATCACCGCAGCAGGAAATCACCTGTATTCACACATCACCGCAGCAGGAAATCAGCTGTATTCACACATCACCGCAGCAGGAAATCACCTATATTCACACATCACCGCAGCAGGAAATCACCTGTATTCACACATCACCGCAGCAGAACACCTGTATTCACATATCACCACATCAGGAAACCACCTCTATTCACACATCACCACAGTAGGACACCACCTATATTCACACATCACCGCAGCAGGACACCACCTATATTTACGCATCACCACAGCAGGAAATCACCTGTATTCACCTGTATTCACACATTACCACAGCAGAACACCTGTATTCACACATCACCATGGCAGGAAACCACCTCTATTCACACATCACCACAGTAGGACACCACCTATATTCACGCATCACCACAGCAGGAAATCACCCGTATTCACCTGTATTCACACATCACCACAGCAGAACACCTGTATTCACACATCACCATGTCAGGAAACCATCTCTATTCACACATCACCGCAGTAGGACACCACCTGTATTCACACATCACCGCAGTAGGACACCACCTGTTTTTACACATCACCGCAGCAGGACACCACCTAAATTCACGCATCACCACAGCAGGTAACCACCTGTATTCAGACATCACCACAGCAGGACACCACCTGTATTTCAGACATCACCGCAGCAGAACACCACCTGTATTCACGCATCACCGCAGCAGGTAACCACCTGTATTCAGACATCACCACAGCAGGACACCACCTGTATTTACACATCACCACAGCAGGAAATCACCTGTATTCACACATCACCGCCACAGGACACCACCTATATTCACACATCACCGCAGCAGGTAACCATCTGTATTCACACATCACCGCAGTAGGAAACCACCTGTATTCACAAATCACTACAGCAGGACACCACCTGTATTCACACATCACTGCAGGAGGACACCACCTGTATTCACACATCACTGCAGGAGGACACCACCTGTATTCACACATCACTGCAGCAGGACACCACCTGTATTCACGCATCACCGCAGCAGTTAACCACCTGTATTCACACATCACCATAGTAGGACACCACCTGTATTCACACATCACCACAGCAGGAAATCACCTGTATTCATACATCACCGCAGAAGCAAATCACCTGTATTCACACATCACCCCAGCAGGAAATCACATGTATTCACACATCACTGCAGCAGAACACCTGTATTCACACACCACCACAGCAGGAAACCACCTCTATTCACACATCACCGCAGTAGACACCACCTGTATTCACACATCACCGCAGCAGGTCACTACCTATATTCACGCATCACCGCAGCAGGAAATCACCTGTATTCACCGGTATTCACACATCACCGCAGCAGAACACCTGTATTCACACATCACCACAGCAGGAAACCACCTCTATTCACACATCACCGCAGTAGGACACCACCTGTATTCACACATCACCGCAGTAGGACACCACCTGTATTCACACATCACCGCAGTAGGACACCATCTGTATTCACATATCACCGCAGCAGTCACCACCTATATT
Source organism: Branchipolynoe longqiensis (assembly GCA_030323885.1). NCBI lineage: Eukaryota > Metazoa > Annelida > Polychaeta > Phyllodocida > Polynoidae > Branchipolynoe > Branchipolynoe longqiensis. Next base: position 26,727,057 of record CM059199.1, read on the forward strand.
CATGCATCACCGCAGCAGGTAACCACCTGTATTCACACATCACTACAGCAGGTAACCACCTGCATTCACACATAACTGCAGCAAGAAACCACCTCTATTCACACATCAACGCAGCAGGACACCACCTGTATTCACACATCACTGCAGTAGGACACCCCTGTATTCACACATTACCACAGCAGGTAACCACCTGTATTCACACATCACCGCAGCAGGACACCACCTGTATTCACACATCACCGCAGCAGGACACCACCTGTATTCACACAACACCGCAGCAGGACACCACCTGTATTCACACATCACCGCAGCAGGACACCACCTGTATTCACACAACACCGCAGCAGGACACCACCTGTATTCACACATCACCGCAGCAGGACACCACCTGTATTCACACATCACCGCAGCAGGACACCACCTGTATTCACACATCACCGCAGTAGGACACCACCTGTTTTTACACATCACCGCAGCAGGACACCACCTAAATTCACGCATCACCACAGCAGGTAACCACCTGTATTCAGACATCACCACAGCAGGACACCACCTGTATTCAGACATCACCGCAGCAGGACACCACCTGTATTCACGCATCACCGCAGCAGGTAACCACCTGTATTCAGACATCACCACAGCAGGACACCACCTGTATTTACACATCACCACAGCAGGAAATCACCTGTATTCACACATCACCGCCACAGGACACCACCTATATTCACACATCACCGCAGCAGGTAACCATCTGTATTCACACATCACTGCAGTAGGAAACCACCTGTATTCACAAATCACTACAGCAGGACACCACCTGTATTCACACATCACTGCAGGAGGACACCACCTGTATTCACACATCACTGCAGCAGTCACCACCTGTATTCACACATCACTGCAGCAGGACACCACCTGTATTCACGCATCACCGCAGCAGTTAACCACCTGTATTCACACATCACCATAGTAGGACACCACCTGTATTCACACATCACCACAGCAGGAAATCACCTGTATTCATACATCACCGCAGAAGCAAATCACCTGTATTCACACATCACCCCAGCAGGAAATCACATGTATTCACACATCACTGCAGCAGAACACCTGTATTCACACACCACCACAGCAGGAAACCACCTCTATTCACACATCACCGCAGTAGACACCACCTGTATTCACACATCACCGCAGCAGGTCACTACCTATATTCACGCATCACCGCAGCAGGAAATCACCTGTATTCACCGGTATTCACACATCACCGCAGCAGAACACCTGTATTCACACATCACCACAGCAGGAAACCACCTCTATTCACACATCACCGCAGTAGGACACCACCTGTATTCACACATCACCGCAGTAGGACACCACCTGTATTCACACATCACTGCAGTAGGACACCATCTGTATTCACATATCACCGCAGCAGTCACCACCTATATTCATGCATCACCGCAGCAGGTAACCACCTGTATTCACACATCACTACAGCAGGTAACCACCTGCATTCACACATAACTGCAGCAAGAAACCACCTCTATTCACACATCAACGCAGCAGGACACCACCTGTATTCACACATCACTGCAGTAGGACACCCCTGTATTCACACATTACCACAGCAGGTAACCACCTGTATTCACACAACACCGCAGCAGGACACCACCTGTATTCACACATCACCGCAGCAGTACATATCACCGCAGCAGGTCACCACCTTATATTCTGCATACACCGCAGCAGGAAATCACCTGTGATTCACACATGATACACATCAGCAGTACACACCTTATTCACACATCACCGCAGCAGGACACCACCTGTATTCACATCACCACATCAACCTGATCAGATAGGCACAGTAACCACCTGTATTCACACATCACCGCAGCAGGTAACCACCTGATTCACACATCACTGCAGTAAGCAGAAACCACCTGTATTCACACATCACGCAGCAGGACACCACCTGTATTCACACATCACTGCAGTAGGAACCCGTATTCACACAGTACACAGCAGGTAACCACCTGTATTCACACATCACCGCAGCAGGACACCACCTGTATTCACACATCACCGCAGCAGGACACCACCTGTATTCACACAACACCGCAGCAGGACACCCCTGTATTCACACATCACCGCAGCAGGACACCACCTGTATTCACACAACACCGCAGCAGGACACCACCTGTATTCACACATCACCGCAGCAGGTAAGCACCTGTATTCACACATCACTGCAGCTGGAAACCACATGTATTCACAAATCACCGCAGTAGGACACCACTTCATCCTGATATGACTTTAGATTTTGCCAGGACATAAAACTCCAACAACCAACCAACCAACCTACATTTACACATCCTTGCAACAGGAAACCACCTACATTCATACATCACCGCAGAAGAATGCCACCTGCACTTAGACATCCCTACAGCAGGACATCACCCAGATTTGTGCCTCCCCGGAGAGGGACATTACGTGTATTAATTGATCCCAGTAGCAGGAAATCACGGGCATTAATGCATCCCTTCAGTGGAGAACTGCTTGCATTTATACATTCTAAAAGCAGAACCTAACATGTATTAACACATGCTCATAATAGGCCACCTGCATTTACAGATGCTTACAACCGGACACCGCCTGCATCTACACATCGCTGCCACAGCAGGCTACCTGTATTCACACATATCCGCTGTCGTACATTTCCTGCATTTAAACATTCCTGCAGCAGAGTGCCACCTGAATTTAAAACTTCACGGTAGACATTCCAAGGTTATTTCAGGGAAAAGGAACGCAACTGAGAAATCCAAAGACTCTTTCAGTCAAAGGCAATCAAAAACCTAAACTCAATTGGATAAAGTCAAAGACTTAGAAGGATTATCGAAAGACTCAGAAGGATTATCGAAACCGCTACAAACGCTGTTATCTACCAGAACTCTTTAAGTCAACACACTTTGCAACATAAAGGAATCCATTTTGATCAGCGCTTCTGTACAAAAAAGAGGACTCCTAATCTGAAGGTTGGTGGTTCGATTCCCCTGCCCACAGCTCTGCTAATCTGGATTTCCACTGCTGTGTACAACTTACAGCATCATCAAAGGCCAGTTGCTCCCATACCATGTCTATGTGGTGCGGGAGGTTAAAAATCCCCTGGGTCGGTAAAAGTGTAGGCTCTGGCTTTCTATCGACAAACTGTCTAATGGTGAAAACAAGTCTATTCAGACTTATCCATAATAGGCAGTATAAATCTTCAAGAAAAGAAAGAAGAGAAGAGAAGGGAAGAGAAGAATAAAAAAGAGAACAGAAGTAAAGCAAACCAGGCAGAAGTGAAGAGAGGAGGAGAGAAAGAAGTAAAAAGAAGCGAATTCTTACTTGGAGTCCTTAATGAAGCTTGATAGATCCTGTTCCAGCTTCAACAGCATCATCTTGTCCTTGGCGTTCTTGTTCAAGGTCATCTTGATAAACTCTTCAAGGTCAATGCCTGTAGAGTCCGTGTATTGCGTCTCCACGCTCGAATCTAGAGAATAAAAGAACGTGATTGGGGGACTTTCTCATGTGCTTCGCAACAAGGTATTTGCACAAACATTGTAGGCTTCAAAAAGATGCACTTCCACGATCAATACACATACATATTCACTAAAAGTATCATCATTGAACGTAACTATCTACTTTTATAATTTGAATCTTCTGTACTATATTCTTGGTCTACTACTCTAAGCTACGAAATAAGACTGAAACATGTCCAACTCCACTGCAATTTAAAAGTCATGCAGTTTCCTCTGAATAACAGTGAATTTGAATGTACTTTCTTTAGCTTATACCTACTCATTCCTTCCTTGCCTGCCATTACAGAAAGGCGCTATTTTGGACACTATTGAATGCTTTAATCACCCTAATATAGGATTTTAGTGCCAAAGCTTTTGGAATATGAACCCCCGGCGGCTTTGTTTCAGTGAACCGCCTTACTCAAAACCTCATACTGGACGACAATAACAGTTTATTATTGAAGACAGTGTTTGAGAGAAAAACACATAATTACCTCTCGATAAGCATGGCGACGTTCCGGCCTCAGACATAGAGCTCTGGGACCCATCCTTTTCAAGTCGACGGTAAGCCTTGTGCTGGAAAAGAAAAGACGTTCAGATTTGTTATTATCGTTAAATGTTAACAGACAATATAGGATTTGCATTGGATTTCAAAACGAATTGGAAAGGAGTTGAAAAGCAAAGAACAAAGGGGGGGGGGGGGGGGGGAGGGGATAGGGCATAGGGGCATAGGGACAAGGGAGCAGGGACAAAGGAGAAGGAGAAGGGACAAGGGAGAATGCGGAGGGGAGGGGAAGGGGGAGGGGGGAAGGAGGAGGGAGGGGAAAGGGGAAGGGAGAAAGATAGGGCGTTGAGGTCGATGAAAGGGGGGCGGGGAAGAGGGGAAGCAGAAGGGAGGGAGGAGAGAAATGAGATGAGGAGAGAGTAGAGAGTAGAGGGGAGGGGAGGGGAGGGGAGGGGAGGGGAGGGGAGGGGACGAGAGGAGAGGATGGGAGCGGAGTGGAGCGGAGCGGAGGGGAGGGGAGGGGAGGGGAGGGGAGGGGAGGGGAGGGGAGGGGAGGGGAGGGGAGGGGGAGGGGAGGGGAGGGGAGGGGAGGGGGGGGGGGGAGGGGAGGAGGGAGGGGAGGGGAGGGAGGGGACGGGACGGGAGGAGAAGGAAGAGAGGAGGAGGAGGGAGAGGAGGGAGAGAGGAGAGAAGGAGGGAGGGAGAGAGGGAGGAGAGGAGGGAGGAGAGAGGAGGGAGAGGAGAGGAGAGGAGAGGAGGGGAGGGAGGGAGGGGAGAGGAGAGGAGAGGAGAGGAGAGGAGGAGGGGAGGGGGAGGGAGGAGAGGGGAGGGAGGGAGAGGAGGAGGGGAGGGGGGGGGAGGGGAGGGGAGGAGGGAATGGAGAGGAGAAGAGAAGGGAAGAGGAGAGAGAAGGAAGAGGAAGAGGAAGGACGTGACGTCAGTGAGGAGGGGGCGGGTGGTTTAGAGCGGAGCGTAAAAGGACGGGATATTGAGGTCGGCGCGGTGCTGTGGGAGTGTGGAATGACGAGGGGCTAGGTGGGGGGCAACACTACATACAGAGTGGGGTATGGGGTAGTGCGGACGGGTGAGTGAGGGGGGGGGGGGGGGGGGGAGGGGGAGGGGAGGGAGGGGAGGGAGGGGAGGGGAGGAGGAGGGAGGGGAGGGGAGGAGGGGAGGGGAGGAAGGGAAGGGAGGGAAGGGAAGGGGGAGGGATGGAGGAAGGGAGAGGGAAGGAGGGGAAGAGGGGAGGAGGGGGGAGGAGGGGAGGGAGAGGGGGCGTAAGGTGAGAGGGAAGGGAGGGCGGAGAGAAGGCGAGGGAAGGGGAGGGAGGGAAGGGAAGGAAGGGGGATGGGAGGGAGGGAGGGAGGGAGGGGGGGAGAGGGGGAGGGAGGGAGGGAGGGAGGGAGGGAGGGAGGGAGGGAGGGAGGGAGGAATGTGAGAGGGGAGGGTGGAAGCAATGGCGAGGGAAGGGGAGGGGGGGGGGGGAGGGGAGGGGGGAGGGAGGGAGGGAGGGAGGGAGAGGAGGAGGGGGAGGAGGGAGGGAGGGGGAGGGGGGAGGGAGGGAGGGAGGGAGGGAGGGGAGGGAGGGAGGGGAGGGAGGGAGGTGGAGGGAGGGAGGGAGGGAGGAGGGAGGGAGGGAGGGAGGGAGGGAGGGAGGGAGGGAGGGAGGGAGGGAGGGAGGGAGGGAGGGAGGGAGGGAGGGAGGGAGGGAGGGAGGAGCAACCCGCTGACTGCGCACTTTCCGCGACCCAGAGTCAGTGAGACGCCACAGTTGCTGCGCGCGGCCACGTGACCGTCTCTTGCACATGCGCGGTGCGGGGCGGCGCGGGTTAACGTCGTATGTGGACACGGCTGCCCCGCTCACACGCCTCGGCTTTAACCAAGCAGACCGACCGACTAGACGGCGCGCGACTAATGCGCCAGTGAATTAGAGAAATTATCCAGACGGATGCTGGAAAAGCATTAGTCGTAAATGAAAATTTCGCATTTTTTAAATTTAAAAAAACCACAAGTTGGTAAATATGTTATTCTGTGTTTTTATTTTACAACACCTTCAAATGGTTCCTTGTAATGAGGGAATTGCATTAAATATACAATGTCATTTAATCCTCCTCCTTATTATTATTACTATAATATTATCATTGTTAGGCGTGGATAGGGTAATCACATCAGGGAGTCTAAATGGTTAGGATACTAGCCCTGGAATGGCAAGAAGTGTGGGTTTGAATCCTGTTGTGTGTGTAATATTTCCCATTTGCATCATCCCCCAAAACATTGGTTGCTGTGACCAGGATCCTGTACAAGTTACATGTTGTAAGACTTGGTGAACCTATCCTATGTATGTACAGTTTAACCCCGTTAAACCAAACTTGAAGGGACCCTAGACATTGGTTAAACCGAGCTTTGGCTTCGACTTTGACTTGGCTTTGGCAAAAAAACGTGGTGCATTATGAATCTAATATACAATGTATGTGGACACTTTGATTGTTGTTTTTTTAATGTATATACAGGATAACCCCGTTAAACCAAGCTCGGTTAAACCAAACAATCGGTTATTCCAAACTTTTTTCGGCGGCCTGGCAAAATACTACCATTTATCATATAAAAAAAAGTCTCAGATAACCTTATAACCACATGGAAGTTTGGTTTAACTGTACCGGAAGCGGCCTGGGGCCCAACAATTTTGTTTGGATTAACCGATAATTTGGATTAACCGATTTTGGTTTAACCAACTTTTTATATGATAAATTGTAGTATTTTGCCAGGCCGCTGACAAAAGTTTGGATTAACCAATCGTTTGGTCTAACCGAGCTTGGTTTAACGGGGTTGCACTGTATATGGAAATGCATTGCCTGTGTGGGTGTAATTGTAAGCATTAAATGACTTATAGACATAAACTATTTAAATTGGTTGATTGTTGGGAGTTTGACGTCCTGGCAACATCTAAGGTCATATCAGGATGGGTAAACCATTTAAAAGACTTTCAGGAACCTGTGTGGGTGTAATTGTAAACATTAAATAACTTATGGACATAAACCATTTAAATTGGTTGATTGTTGGGCGTTTTACGTCCTGGTAACATCTAAGGTCATATCAGGACTGGTAAACCATTTAAAACACCTTCAGGAACCATGTGCTTGGATGTTCAAAGTTCAGCTTATACAGTTATAGTACAGTCTAGAGGAAAGGACTGAGAGGGACCCCCTCCCCTCTCCTCCTCCCCACACCTATGTTGGGGGGGGGGGGGTGTAAACATGGCAGGTCCACAGTTTCAGTCCTTCCTCAGGGACCAGCGGACACTAATTCAGATTTGTTTGTTGTCGTTTTAAGTCCTAGCAACATCTAAGGTCATATCAGGACGGGTACTGACTTTTGACAGTCCACACTCATGGCAACATAATAGTGCTGCCCCACTGGGAGGCCAGGCCTATAGCACCAACACCTGACATCCCACTGAGTCAAATTATCCTGACACTGAGTGAACCAGTTCTTGCCCTATCCTAATAATGCCAAGCGCCTGGCTATGGAGCAACACGTATAAATTGTTATGTCATTGGTTTGACTCAACCAAAGTTCGAACTCACAAACCCATGGGTTCGGATCCCCCTATCTCCCAAAACAGGAGATGGACACACAACTCATTCAGCCATCCCGTATGGTACACTAATTTAGAAGACACGAATCCAATGTGCCAACTTACTAAAATTGTATGCTTTCAACAGACTATGCAGCTTTAATATAGACTCAAAACATAAAGGAGCTTCTGCTTCACCCGACACTCTCCACCTCCAAACAGCTAACCTTTTGTAACCTTTATTTCCTTGTGCATCTAGTCGTCAATGATCTTCACTTAGACTCGTCTATCGTTAACAAATAATTATGTGGCATGTACATGCGTTTTAAATTTTACAATAAAGCGGCCTGGTCCATCACATGACTACAGTATATGAGGTAGAGAATGTGATGACGTCATGACAAACATTGCGTCTAAATAAGGGAGATTTCATGCTGAAACAACAAGAGTGTTATACTGCGCCCAAATAAGCTCAGAGTGTGAGGGTGTGGGGTGGGATGGTGTGGAGGGCATATAATGCACTGATGTAGATATGTAGTAGATGGCATGTTAGGTGACCTTTAACACTGAAACCTGTCCCCTCACATTGACCTTGGAGGCTGGTGCCTCGCTTGTGGCTCTCCTGATATGGACTACGCTGTCCGAATCTGCTGAATGGGCACTCTGAGCTGCTCTTCATCCCCCCTCCCAACACTCACATTTCCACCCCGCTCCTCCCCTCACACACACCCGCCCGTTGCCGCTCATCCACCAGGCGGTGCTGAACAGGGTGCGAGGGGGAGGGGAGGGAAGGAGGGGAGGGAAGGAGGGGAGGGGAGGGGAGGGGAGGGGAGGGGAGGGGAGGAGGGGAGGGGAGGGGGGAGGGGAGAGGGGAGAGGGGAGAGGGGGAGAGGGGAAGGGGAAGAGGAGGAGGAGGGGGAAGAGGAGGAGGAGGGGGAAGGAGTAGGGGGGAGGAGGAGGGGGGAAGGAGTAGAGGGGAGGATGAGGAGGGAGGGGAGGGAGGGGGGAAGGGAGGGAGAGAGGTAGGGAGAAGGGGAGAGAGGTAGGGAGGGAGAGAGAGAGGGAGGGAGAGAGGGAGGGAGGGAGGGAGGGAGGGAGGGAGGGTGGGAGAGGAGGGAGGGAGGGAGGGAGAGAGGGAGGGAGAGAGGGAGGGAGGGGGAGGGAGGAGAGGAGGGAGGGAGAGAGGGAGGGAGAGAGAGAGGGAGGGAGAGAAAGAGGGAGAGAGGGAGAGAGAGAGACAGCGAGAGAGAGGGGAGGGGATGGGAGGGAAGGAGGGAGTGAGAGAGGGAGGGAGGGAGGGAGGGAAGGAGGGAGGGAGTGAGAGAGGGAGGGAGCAAGGGATGGAGGGAGGCTCTTCCTCCCACTGCATAATACAGCACCCAGTTTCCCAATGTGTATTCACTAATTATTCACCCCCTCTCCTCGGTGAGCAATATGCCCCCCCCCCCCTCCACCCCCTACTCGCCTCTCACCATTCCTACACATACTGCACTTCATCGAGCAGTAGGAGCCTCCTCTCCGATAACAACAATAACTCAGGGATGAAAGTGGTCTCCGGGAAAAAAAGCGGAAATGCTGATATTCTCCCATAGGCTTATCATTGTCAGGGAATCGCTGAAAATTCCCGGAAGTCGGGTTTCATACATATTGGTATACACTGATAGTGCTGCGCCGTTTGAAGCATATATTAAATTAGTAGTATACGCTGACAGTGCTGCGCTGTTTGAAGCGGGTATTAGTAATAGTAGTATACACTGACCCTGCTGCGGCGTTTGAAGCCATTAGTAGTATACACTGCTAGTGCTGTGGCGTTTGCACCACATATTAGTATACGCTGAAGGTGTTGTAGCGTGAAACAACGTATTGCTTGCTTGGTTGTTGGAGTTTTACATCCTGGCAACATCTAATGTCATATCAGGATGGGCGCAACTTATTAGTATACACTTATAGCTACAGGAAAAATCCCGGAAATCACGGAGATCTTTCATCCCTGAAATTAACTACAAAACACAAAAAAACAATTAGAAAAAAAAACCAACACCCAAAAAACCAGTAGTTGCCCTTTCCAAACAGTAGTTACTCCCCTTCCCCCATTCCATAAAGGGGAGTGCGTTTGAGAGGGGGGGTCAACAAAAACCAATAAACACTCTTGCAAATTTCCACACTCCTACCGTAGCCCCACTCCTCTCCTCCCATAGTTCCTGTTTCCTCTCCTCCTGTAGCCCGACACCTCTCCTCCCATAGTTCCTGTCTCCTCCCCTCCTGTAGCCCCACACCTCTCCTCCCATAGTTCATGTCTCCTCTCCTCCTGTAGCCCCCACTCATCTCCTCCCACAGGCCTTGTCTCCTCCCCTCTTGTAGCCCCATTCCTCTCCTCCCATAGCCGCTCTCTCCTCCTCCCCTCCTGTAGCCCCACTCGTCTCCTCCCGTAGTTCCTGTCTCCTCCCCTCCTGTAGCCCCACTCCTCTCCTCCCATAGTTCCTGTATCCTGCCCTCCTGTAGGCCCACACCTCTCCTCCCATAGTTCCTGTATCCTCCCCTCCTGTAGCCCCACACCTCTCCTCCCATAGTTCATGTCTCCTCCCCTCCTGTAGCCCCACTCCTCTCCTCCCATAGTTCCTGTATCCTGCCCTCCTGTAGGCCCACTCATCTCCTCCCATAGTTCCTGTCTCCTCCCCTCCTGTAGCCCCGCACCTCTCCTCTCATAGTTCCTGTATCCTGCCCTCCTGTAGGCCCACTCATCTCCTCCCATAGTCCCTGTCTCCTCCCCTCCTGTAGGCTCACTCGTCTCCTCCCATAGTCCCTGTCTCCTCCCCTCCTGTAGACCCGCACCTCTCCTCCCATAGTTCCTGTATCCTGCCCTCCTGTAGCCCCCACTCATCTCCTCCCATAGTCCCTGTCTCCTCCCCTCCTGTAGCCCCGCACCTCTCCTCCCATAGTTCCTGTATCCACCCCTCCTGTAGCCCCACTCATCTCCTCCCATAGTCCCTGTCTCCTCCCCTCCTGTAGGCTCACTCGTCTCCTCCCATAGTTCCTGTATCCTGCCCTCCTGTAGCCCCGCACCTCTCCTCCCATAGTTCCTGTATCCTGCCCTCCTGTAGCCCCACTCATCTCCTCCCATAGTCCCTGTCTCCTCCCCTCCTGTAGGCTCACTCGTCTCCTCCCATAGTTCCTGTATCCTGCCCTCCTGTAGCCCCGCACCTCTCCTCCCATAGTTCCTGTATCCTGCCCTCCTGTAGCCCCACTCATCTACTCCCATAGTGTCTGTCTCCTCCCCTCCTGTAGCCCCACACCTCTCCTCCCATAGTTCCTGTATCCTGCCCTCCTGTAGCCCCACTCGTCTCCTCCCATAGTTCCTGTATCCTGCCCTCCTGTAGCCCCGCACCTCTCCTCCCATAGTTCATGTCTCCTCTCCTCCTTTAGTGCCACTCCTCTCCTCCCATAGTTCCTGTATCCACCCCTCCTGTAGCCAACAACAAATGATGAGTTGCTGTCTACTCTCCTCTCCATACATAGCTCTTCCCCACATACTCAGTTGCCCTTCTTCCTGTTCTCCTTAGCGCCTCATCCTATAGCCCCCCTCCTCTCCTTCCAATGTAATCTCCCCCATCCCTCTTTAGCACCCTTTTCTGCGTATACCTAGTCCCTCCCTCCTCCCCCACGGCCTTTTCCCCCCATAGCCCCACTCCCTCCCCTCTCCGTAGTAGTTCATGTTCCCTCGCTATGTCGTCCCCCCCCCCCCCCAAACTTAGCCCCTTCCTTAGCCCCTCCTTCAGTAGCCCCCTTTTCCCTTGCCCCCAAGCTCGGGTCCCCTCGTCCAACAGCTCCTCTGTTTAGTCCGCCCTCCCCATGTAGCCATCAGTGTGCACAAGTCGCTTCCATCATGATATAACCTCAGAATAACAAACAAAACCAGCCAATCAACCCATACAGCAGAAACCGTTAAAAAACGAAGTTTACTAACATTATTTTAGGTAATGCGGATAACTGGCTATCCCTGAGGGGTCGCATTGCACACATACCACGCTGGTAGTGTAGAAATGAGACGACTAATACATACACTATTCACCTACAACTGAGGACTGCACCTGCACCCCAGGTGGGGACACCTCTAAGCTATATATTTGTACTCTCCTAACTCAAATATGATGCATAATATGTTCATAGATGAACATCGTATGTCAGCCCTTACTTGTAAAAGTAACATTTTCTGTAGTACAATAACTAGGCTATCTGAGTTGAGGCAGATGTTGACCTCGTGGGTTTCATTAATGCAGGCACTGTCTTCAAAGTTCAATGGGTTAAGCTAACAACTAGGATGTAAAATACCACCATCCGCTTTCATTAACTAAGTCAAGCCGTGGTTGAAGAAATATACCATCGTTATGCGGACTGACTTAACAAAGATGGACTAACACTAGTAACAGTAGCCTGACTACACATCGGGAAAGTTTGTTTGTTGAGGTTTCCCATCCTAGCAACATATATGGTCATATTAAAACAAATACCGACTTGTGACAGTGCGCTGTCATGGTGAATTTATAGTGCTGCCCTAGTGGGAGATCAGGCTGCCAACAACATGATTCGATATTCCACTCAGTCACATTATCCTGATATTGAGTTAACCAGTCCTTGCCCTATCCTAGTACTGCCGTGCCCTAGCGTAGGTAACGGCAAGCATACATTTTGCAAGTTGTTAGTTTGACTCGACCGGGGTTCGAACTTACGACCTTCCACACGGAAAAGCTGCGCTCCACTAATTCAGCCAGTGTGTCCGGTCATTGGGGAAGTTTCCAGTGCGCAATGTGTCAACACTTCTCTTTTATATCTGTTAATATGATATATATATATATAATATAGATATTATATATATATATATTATTTATTCTCGAGATATTATATATACGAATATATATATATGTGTGCTGTGTGGGTGTGTGGAGTTGTGATGGAGTGTAGTATATATATTTTGTGAGGTGTGTGTGTATGCTGATTTACTTAATGGTTAATTGGCTTGTGAGAGTGGATTACCTATGTTGCGTGTGTCTCCTATACCCTACTTACAACCCCCCCCCCCCCACACCCTTTACGTACACACACTAATGTCTGCAGCCCGTGTGTACGTGGAAGGGGGGGGGAGGGGTGAGGGGGGGGGGCAGTGATACGCGTAGTTTACCGACACACTGGGTTGCCAATGCTGAATGGGCACTTTCTGTCAGCGCGAACTAGTTATCTAAGGTGTGTGCGCGTGGAGGTGGGGGGGGGGGGGTGCATGTGTGTGTGGCGGAATGAAGGGAGAGTGTTTGATGGGGAGGGGCATTTATTCAATCATGAAGACAGACATAAGCCAAAACTTTGCACTCCCCACAAATGAGGGACGGAGGGAAGGAGGTTGGGAGGTTGGGAGGATGGGAGGTTGGGAGGGAGGGAGTGAGGGAGTGAGTGAGTGAGGGAGTGAGGGAGGGAGATGGATGGATGAAGAGAAGGGATAATGGGATGAGACGAGATGAGATGTAACATGAGGGGACGGGCAGGGGAAGAGTGGAAGAGGGAGATGGAGGGGAAGAGTGGAAGAGGGAGATGGAGAGGGAGAGGGAGAGGGAGAGGGAGAGGGAGAGGGAGAGGGAGAGAGAGAAGGAGAGGGAGAGGGAGAGGGGGGGAGCAGGAGAGGAGGGGAGGAGGAGAGGAGAGGAGGAGAGGACGAGAGGGGGAGAGCAGAGGAGAGGAGAGGAGGGGAGAGCAGAGGAGGGGAGAGCAGAGGAGAGGAGAGGAGAGGAGGAGAGGAGAGGAGGAGAGTAGAGAGGAGAGGAGAGGAGAGAGGAGAGGAGGGAGGAGAGTGGAGTGGAGACAGAAGAGAGGAGAGAATTGAGAGAGGAGAGATAATGGAGAGAGGAGAGAGGAGAGTGGTGCGGGAGATTACAGTGGAAAGACGGTGTCATGGTCTGTATGGTGTCCTGCTTACACGTGTGCATTATGTATGGGGACGAGGCAGCAACATGTAATATTTGCCTGCTGCAAAGCACCAACTCAATGTCAGCTCTCCCACCCCCCTCCCGATCTGGACACATCCATCTCCTCTCTACACAACACAAACACTGCATGTGTATATAACAGAACACATGCAGACACCAGTCCCCAATAGCCCTTCTCTACACAACATAGACAATGTCTGTGTATATAGCAACACATACACACCAGCCCTTGTCTACTCAACATAGACAATTAGACAATATATAGCAGCGCACCCACCAGCCTTTCTCTATACACAAAAAGGGAAAGTTTGTTTTTATTTAACGACGCCTCTAAAGCACATTGATTTTTATCATCAGCTAATGGACGTCATACATATGGTCATTCTGACATATTTATTTGAAGGAAACCCACTGGGGCCACATAGGCTATTCTTTCTGGTAAGCAGCAAGGGGTCTTTTATATGCACTTTCCCATAGACAGGACAGCACATACCACAGCCTTTGATGAACCAGTTGAGGACCACTGCTTGGAACGGTCGGATTATCAACACCTTCACAGGTGGACACTCTACTGCCTGAGCTATGTCCCGCTCCCTTTTCTCTACACAACATAGACAATGTATGTGTATGGGTCAGGATCACGAAAAGAGGCCAATTGGTGGAATTTGTCGGTGTCGAGCTTGGATGCCTGCGTCGATCGGTATAATTATAATTTAGCATTGACATAGGTGTTGGAAAGCCTTTAAATTTATCCTGAATGTAAAGGTCGAGAAAGTACAACAACCTGATTTGTTTCTAGGATAATATAATATAAAACAAAGAAATGTACAAGACTTTAAGAATTGCGATGCCGACATCTATTAAAGTTGTCGGCGTCGATCATTTGATGTCGGCGTTGATAAGCATAATTATAATTTAGCATTGACAGAGGTGTTAGAAAGTCTTTAAATTTATCCTGAATGTAAAGGTCGAGAAAATAAAACAACCTGATTTCTTTCTATGATAATTGAATATGAAACAAAGAAATGCACTACACTTTTAAGAATTGCGATGCCGACATCTTCACTTGACCACCAATTGGCCCGTTTTCGTGAGGCTGACTCGTATATATATATAGTAGCACACACACCAGCCTTTCTCTACACAACATAGACAATGTATGAGTATATAGTAGCACACACACCAACCTTTCTCTACACAACATAGACAATGTATGTGTATATAGTAGCACACATGCCAGCCTTTCTCTACACAACATAGACAATATATGTGTATATAGTAGCACACACACAAGCATTTCTCTACACAACATAGACAATGTATGTGTATATAGTAGCACACACACTAGCCTTTCTCTACACAACATATACAATGTATGTGTATATAGTAGCACACACACCGGCCTTTCTGTACACATCATAGACAATGTATGTGTATATAGTAGCACACACACTAGCCTTTCTCTACACAACATATACAATGTATGTGTATATAGTAGCACACACACCAGCCTTTCTCTATACATCATAGACAATGTATGTGTATATAGTAGCACACACACCAGCCTTTCTCTACACAACATAGACAATGTATGTGTATATAGGAGCACACACACCAGCCTTTCTCTACACAACATAGACAATGTATGTGTATATAGTAGCACACACCAACATTTCTCTACACATCATAGACAATGTATGTGGATACACATACATGCACCACCCCTCGACTCACCCTTCAAGCAGCATAGATGCCATGGTAACACGCATACGACACGCACACACACCACCTTCCACCAGCCCTCTGCCACCTCCCACTCCTCTTAACACAACACAACACAGCCGAGACCTGACCCCAGCCCGACCTGCCATACCGCAGACATAGCATGTGTATAAAGCAGCACATACACACAAGCACACACCGACTGAAAAAGCCTGCTCTACACGTGAATGTAAACTGCGTGGCTTGGCGATCTGGTATGTATCCACTTCTACACTGTTCCTGTAACTCACAATTTCACAATCCCACAAAACAAGGTTGTTGCTTGTTATTTGTTGGAGTTTTATGCCCTGGCAACATCTAAGGTCATATCAAGATGGGTACCGACTTGTTGCAGCGCATACTCATGGTGACCTTATAGTGCTGCCCTCTGGGAGACCAGTCCACCAGTCGTTGCCCTATCCTAGTAATGTTCAGGGATGAAAGTGGTCTCCGGAAAAAAAAGCGGAAATGCTGATATTCTCCAATAGGCTTAGCATTGTCAGGGAATCACTGAAAATTCCCGGAAGTTGGTTTTCATACATATTGGTATACACTGATAGTGCTGCGCCATTTGAAGCATGCATTAGTAGTATACGCTGCTAGTGCTGCGGCGTTTGCACCACATATCGGTATACGCTGATAGTGCTGTGGCATTAGAAGCACGTATTAGTAGTATACGCTACTAGTGCTGTGGCGTTTGCACCACATATCGGTATACGCTGACCCTGCTGCAGCGTTTGAAGGCATTAGTAGTATACGCTGCTAGTGCTGCGGCGTTTGCACCACATATTAGTATACGCTGAAGGTGTTGTAGCGTGAAACAACGTATTTCTTGGTTGGTTGTTGGAGTTTTACATCCTGCCAACATTTAAGGTCATATCCGGACGGGCGCAACGTATTAGTATACACTTATAGCTACAGGAAAAATCCTGGAAATCTGCGAAATTGCGGAGATCTTTCATCCCTGAATGTTGAACACCAGGCGAGGTAGCGACATGTATCAATTTGGTAAGTCATTGGTTTGACTCAACCGGGATTGGAACTCCCGGCCTTCTGCATGGGAAGCCTGAATTCTACTTATTTGACTACTGCGTCTGGTCTCAGGACAACAAAACAAAGAAATGGAACTCAGACAATGGTTCCTTCATCTCATCAATTGAATTGTGACCAATTGCTGAAACTGTAAAACCAAAGACCTGATACTGGTTAAACATTGAGTTATCATAAACCCCTATATATGGTTAAACTAAGCCCTGTACGGCTCATACTGGTTAAGTTAACACCAATCAATGGTGTTATAAAGTCATTGTAAACCCCTGAACCGCACATACTGTTTAGCTAAGGCAATTCCATGCAGATATGGTTATTGTATGTGAACTCCTGAATCGCCCATACTGGTTAAACGATGACCATTCAAACCAGTTATACAGTTATTGTAAACTCCTGTATAAATGATACATATACAAAAGTCAAGAGTGGACAATGCGGTCATAAGTTACAATGTATCCCCTCCGTATGATTGGTGCATATGTGAAACCCACCAATGCGGTCATACAGTTGTTGCGAACCCCTACAGCTGTATGCAGGCCATTACAACAACCACAGCCGGCCGAACAGCTCGGCTCATTTACCTTACTGTTGTTTTTTACGCATGTTATTTTGCTGTATCATCATATTGTGGGGTTTTACTCACTCAGTGCTGCTGTTGCTGGCCATGTAAAGGTTGGGGGTTAGACGCTGGCTGCTCTAAGAGCAGTAGCCATCTGAATACATCACGGCTGCATTGTTTTATGGCTGAGGCTTGACTGACGGTGATGGGACTATAATAGACCGGCTCTCGCAGAGCCTATGTACACCGTGCCTTCAAAATTTGGCGCTTTTTGTATTCCTTGAAGAAGGGCCCTTGTCACAGCGAAACAGCATAATAACTGGCCCCCCAAAACATCACAGAGTACAATGCATTATAGATAATAGGGGAGCATGGCACATCTCAGCTTGCCCATTTAACTGTGTATTCTGTACTCTTTGGCAACATACGCATACACACATTGGGTGGGTGGGTAATGGCCCTGTCACACTATGACGTATCTCGCCGGCGTGCCGCCAACGCGCAAAATCACTGTTAATCGTCGAGACACGTCAAACTTTTCGGCATCAGCGCAACGTATTGGTAGCGTGCGGCCGACGTTGTGGTAAAAGTTTGGCGCGCCATCCTGATATGACCTTAGATGTTGGTAGGACATAAAACAACAAAAAGCAACCGTTTGGCGCAACGTGTGGTAACGAGCCTCATGCGCGCGTGGCGTGTGCATAACGTTTGCATAACGTTATTCCAACGCGTTTAACGTATCTTGACGCGCCCCTAATGTCGCCATAATGTTGGCACCCACAAGTCGTCGCACGTCCAAAGTTTTGTGCAAGCACAAAACTTTGCCGATACCCTGACGCGCCTCGCCGACCGTCGCCGTCCAGCAACGAAATCCAACGTACGCTTAACGCGCACCTAACGCCTCCAGACATTTCGCCAAAAACTGACACACGTCGACGCGTGTTGGCGAGAAACGTTGTAATGTGACAGCACCATAAACGTCTGCATTTCTTATGCATTGGCTAATGCATCTGATAGTGTCCCGAGGACACTGGAGTCACTATGTTGCAACACCAGTTACTATTATGGGCCAGTGTAGCGTTCTCCACGGCCCCTGACTACCACAGTGGATGGAGCTGAGCCAGGCCTATCCTGCCATGTGGGGGATAGACAGGGATGCAATGTATGTGGCCACGTTAAACCCATAATAATGGCAGCTGGATGGCTCACCACGACTATCAGTGACATGGATCACCATTACTACCAATCACATAGCTCACTATGACTACCAGCCACTTGGCACACCAGGACTATCAGATATGCCTCTCCTTGATTTGTTTGTTTGTTTAACCCCCCCCCAGCACAAAAAGTAAACATCGGCTACTGGGGATAATTGTCTCTCCTTGACTACCGGTAAGATAGCTCATCGTGACTACCAACCATATGACTGCACTCGGCCATTCAGAGTTATAGTATAACTGACACTGCTCCCATCAAAAGGTGTGTCATAACCAAGCTTGGGGCTCAGCGATCTGGATTATCTTTGTACATACAGATTTCTGCTGTAACCTAATGCTAGTTGTTTCACTTGAATTAATACAACTGCTGAGCTGTGCATGAGTGACCAGCACAGATGTAACACCAACATCCTAATAACAGCCATCTGTACTATTGCTGGTTGAGGAGGGTGTAACCATAACAAGAGTCACCTGGTAGTGTGAAGCTCAGATATTAAGAGTGGTGCATGCAGCTTCATTGTCCCACTGAGGCATGGCTCTGAGTAGTTGCTTACTTGCCTATCAGCTGTGGCTTGTTGTCTTTTTAGGTCCTGGTTTCATTGCCTTTCAGCTGTGGCTTTGTTGTCTATTTGAGGATTGGCTTCACTGCTTTTCATCTGTGGCTTTGTTGTCTATTTGAGAATTGGCTTCCCTGCTTTTCAGCTCTGGTTTTGTTGTCTATTTAAAGATTGGCTTCACTGCTTTTCATCTGTGGCTTTGTTGTCTATTTGAGGATTGGCTTCACTGCTTTTCAACCTCTGTTGCTGGACTGAAAACGAATCACTCTATTCTAGCAACGGTCATTTATAAAATGAACCAACTGACAACGGATGGGTATGACATCCACCTGTGCTTGGTGCCTGGCCATGCCGGCATACAAGGAAACGAACGAGCTGATTGGGCTGCCAAGAAGGCCCTGAACTGTGATCTTGAACCATGTCTGATCCCTCACCCTGATCTGAAACCACTAATAGCCACCCACATAAAATCCAAATGGCAACATGAGGGGGATGAAAACATTAATAAA